>OX424572.1:102888559-103010169 GCA_949152435.1 Gastracanthus pulcherrimus
AATTGGATGGACGCAAGCTACGGTAGAGAGAGAGAGAGAGAGAGAGAGAAAGAGAGAGAGAGCGAGAGAGAGAGAGAAAGAGAGAGAGAGAAAGAGAGAGAGAGCGAGAGAGAGAGCGAGAGAGAGAAAGAGAGAGAGAAAGAGAGAGAGAGAGAGAGAGAGAGAAAGAGAGAGAGATAGAGAGAGAGAGAGAGAGAGAGAGAAAGAGAGAGAGATAGAGAGAGAGAGAGAGAGAGAGAGAGAGAGAGGAGACGGCTCGATAAGCACGAATGCGAGACTCCGAGGCTAATAAAAATTCATTTGTCTCGATGGTGGAGAGATGCGCGGCGACGTGGTTTTAAACGGCGGACAAGGGGGTTCGGTAGGGAGATGATTTGAGGTAGATGTTCGTGGATGGATTTTCTGATAACGGCTTTGTTGTGGGCTTTTAAAGGAAGAAAGGATTTTATGATCGATTGTATTTTTTTCATTGGTTTGTGTAAGCGATCCATTTGGCTAATTGTGACTGTTATACATTCGTCAATTGAGATTTAATTCTAAGAAAATGGAGGAATTTTTAAATCGTCTGCTCTAACTTTACTTATTTGTCTATAAAGTTTGTCAAGATATTCAAATCTTGAAATAATTTTGTTACCTACTTCCTAATAAATTGGAAAAATGAAAGTTTAAGTATAGGTCCAGACAGAAGACAATATACTTTGATGCTTTTGGGACAACAGTGGGACGATTGGAATAATATACTCTCTAAATTTGAAATAGTGAAAAGTCACTATTTGGCAGTGAAAAACCAGTATTTTGTAGTTATAAGTATACCGCAACCATGGCAACAGTATACTTATAACTACAAAATAGTGAGTATTCACTATTTCAAATTTAGAGAGTAGGATAATCGATAATATCTTAATTTTTTTTCTATTATTCAAAGCTTTCTTGATAGCATACTTCATCACAAGCGCATATACGTGTATATGTTCCTTAGTTACGTAAATATATATTTATGTTGTAATAAAGTAAAATTACACAGAAATGAAGAAAATAATTTTAATAGATATTAAATCGAATTTTATTTATAATGACTAAATATGAATGCAGGAACGTAAATTCATAAATTCAAACGTATGCATTTAAACGAATAACTAATTCCCTGACTAGTTATACGATGAATTACAATAAACTTGTTAATAAATCTTGAAGAAATGTAAAATCAATTGTGGAATTACAACGCCAAATCACTAACGGGCGTGGCATGTTTTTATTTTTGATCGAATGTTGTAAATTGTTTTCTTCCTTTAACTGTAGTTTTATTACATTTTATTACAACCATATCAAACTTTTTTATGAATTAAATTTAAAGTAATAAGAGTTTCATCGATAGTCTGATAATATAAAGATTTTATTATGAATTGTTCGCTATAGGTTCACAAGATAAGAATAGAATAAATTCTATACCATTTACATACATTCGTATGATCTAGTTTTGCTTTTAGCATCTTTAAAGATCAACATCCATATGACGTCTGATATTGTTTATTCTAAAATGAATGAATTAACATATTTCTTATGATAAACTTTATAAATCAAACAATAAAATTTAAATAAAATAACAATATATGTATAAATATGTATAATTATTATACTTGGTATATAAACGATATTCATAATCCAAACATAACTAATTTAATGCTCTGTATGAATTAAAATATAGAGACAAAAATGTATACATTGTATAATCATCCTCATCGTCCCCAGGGACGCCAATTGAACAAACTCACACCGAATTATTATAAAAAGCACAACGCATCCATTAACGTCCTCTAAAGAAATTCGTAATTACCCATTGCACAAATTACCAATCTCTCCCCGCGTACACATTATAAAAGAGCATTCGAACGCGCGATATCCCGCTCGTCAAAAGCTCGAACGCACGCATTCATCGCTCCAACCTCGCGAGACTCGCGCCTGTGAGTCTCAGTTTCGCGGTACAACGCGAAGAGCTCGAGCTGGCTGACAATTATTCGCGGAATATTAATAAAGCCGCTAGCGGGAAATAAGGGTTTTCCTTACCCCCGGAGACTGACGCGCGCGTGCGCGTAAACGGGGATAAAATGAGCTTGCATCTCGGCTTGACGCGCCGGAACAAGCGTCGATTCTCGATCGGGATGATGCGCGCGCGCGCTCCACCCCGGGGAATCGTCATTGTGCCGGGGAAATTTGCGGAGATGCCGGGGGGTATAACGACCTAATCGAACAATTTCCTTCCGCTCTCGCGCCTCGCGAAAAGTCAAAAGGGACAATGAGGGTTTCTTTTCATGGAGGATGCGCACGTGGGGCTCGATCTCTCTGGATTTAGCAGCTTTTAATTACGAAGTAGATTTTTGCGTTTCCATTGTTAGGAAGTTTTTGTTGTTCAAAAGCGTATATCGTATTGGCTTTTTAAATTAAAAGCTGAAAAGGGGAAAAATTGTACTAAAAATGGATAGAATGATTTAAGGACTGAATATACTTTTATATACTTGTTAACGAAAAATACTAGATTGTTAATGCTTTTTTCGTTTTTTGATTTCAGAGCCAGACAACTGCGGGCTAAAATGAACTCGGCGCTGTTCCAGCCAAGAACCACTTATAAAAAAAAGAAACAATACAGCTAAGCTCGTTTTAATAAGTTTGTATGTAGGTCTCATTTTAAGGATGTATAATAATGTAAGTGTTGAATAAACAAAACTTCGTTAAGAGATACACTTTATTAGCACTTTAAACCTCTTTTTAATGTAAATACAATGAATTATTATAAATAAATCTGTAATTAATCATCTAATCTGTAGTTAGTTATTCATTAAATCGGTTTCAGGATAAAAAATATTGCGTATCATTAATTAATTCCTATCCTATAAAAACTTCCTTCTTATTTATTATTTTATTTTATTATTATTTACAATATAGATGTTAGATTCGTCTAATATTTGTAGATATTATTTTTTTATATAATGATAATTGTTTTTCTTATAAAATTATTTGTTGTACGAATAAATGAAAATTGAAAATTAATTTTAAAATCTGAACAATCCAATAAGGCGTTTTTAAATGTTATATATAAAATTAAGTCATTTGACACATAAATATTCCTATATTCCAAGATCCATTATCCCTCAATTCCAAATATCGTCACTAATGTCTACATACATATATAATTGGATGTGTTATAATAAATGAACGATAGTCTGAATTTAATACTTGTATGTAAAAAAGATTACTTCGATGGAACCTTTTGACGTGAGTAACAACTTTCATCATTATTAGATAAGTTTGCTCTTTATTTCATTATACTATTGATATAAATGTCCTTACGTATAAGTTTTCGTTACGAGTTTATAGAGAGAATTTTCTGATAAAAATTACCGCGATAATCATACACGATTTAAAAAATTAATATAATACCGCTCGATGTGAGTAATCTTTCACAATAATTCAAAATTATATTTCTGCTAGATAACATTTTTATAAGCCAGCATCGACATCATTTTAAATATTCTCGGTAAATCATTCACATCGAGCTACAATATTATATCAAGAGTAAAAGATTAATATATATATATATATATATATATATATATATATATATATATATATATATATATATATATATATATATATATATATATATATATATATATATATATATATATATAACTGTACCTAATCTAATAATTTAAAAAACAATATATTCATAGATGTATTATGAAAATAATGTTTTATGGTTTATACACATATATAGAAATGTAAGTGGAAATGTAACACGCAAATCTGGATTTACACCTATTTGAAGTTTGTTACTTATAGAAACAAATGTATAATATTTTCAACTTAACAAGCAAATTTTAACAAACAAAAAAGAATATTACAAATTTGATTTTAACTGTTTAAGTAAACTGAAGGCATCCTAACTACGATAGAAATGATCACGATACACGGTAAAAATTAACGTGATTGATCATAATTTTTGTACCCTGCAGTAGGGTTAATTTTACCGTGAACCAGTACAAATTTTACCTTGTACCAGAATTATTTTTATCCTACCGTTAACATGCCCCTCGCTCACAATATCTTGCACAACAATCTCCAGCAGAAAATTCTCTCTGCGTAAATTATTACAACAAATTAAATTGCGCTCAAAAAGTTAACGCAGTAAGAGAACCTTCGAAGTTTAAAAATCAGCATTCCTCGTAAACTTAAAATTATCCTTTATCCCAGTCGAGCATCAAAGCTCGAATCCCAGTTAATTCCCCTGTATACGGAAGTAACGTTCACTCGCGAGATCTCAGAAGGAACGACTCCCGCAAACTATATACGCGACATAGTGAGAAAGAGCGAGAGAACGCGAGAGTGCTGAACGCGCGCCAAAGCGCGAGAGCGCCAAGTGGCGCAACTTTGATGTCGTTGCTCTGGTTCATCATTAAAATGTCGCAGCGTGGCCGTGGATTACAAGTCGCAATCTCTCTCTCTCTCTCTCGCTCTGGAGCTGACAAAGTATCTCGCAGGTCATGCGCGATCTCTTATACGAGCGCCACTTAATTAACAAACTTCCGGCAGCTACTACCTACTCCTCTAATTAGAAACGGTTTAGGGTAAATATCGCGCTTACCTGCAGCTGCAGCTCCTTGCATGTATACGTATACACGGAATTCAATCCTGAAACGAGCTCTTGCTTCTTGGGCTCTTCCTTCACTAATTAGAGATAAGATATTTTCTTTTGAGTGAGAGAGACAGAGAGAAGGAGATGCTTACCGCCGAGATCGAGAATTTTATAAATGATTGTCTTCTCTAGAGTCTCGAGAAGTGGATTGTTTTCATTGCTGAGCTTGCAGTTGCTACTAACGTCCCAATTACTTGATGAAACTGTGAGTTGCATAGAGTGAAATGGAAAATTATTGTCATTTATTTCACTCGTGATTTTATTTTGTCATTTATAAAAATATTACTAAATATTAAATAGGTATTTTTACAAACAAAAGTAATTTTAATTATTGTAAAACAATATTGGTGGCGAATATAATGATAAATTGATAATAAGGAAATATGTAATGTTAAACTATTAAAAAGCAATAGTTACAGCACTATGAAAGAAAGAGAATCAAATTAAATCGGCTACGCGTAAAGGTTGAGCATGTGTTTTGGTCTCAAGTGCGTTTTCTCGAAAGAAGGTCGAAAAAAAGCATCGGCTTTGAGCGTAAATGCGTCACAGGAATATATCGGCTAGACATTTGAATAAATATTATTTTGAAAGTTTAAACTGTGATCGAATTATTAATTTCTTCTCTTGTGAATCCTGATTTGTGACGGAATAGATAGTTTCCTTTGATGTACATCTTTAAAGTATTAATCGTAAAAATATAGTTTATAAACATAATATATGGTAGATTTTCGTGTCAATGAAAATTCTTGTATTTTCATATAACTGATACTTTGTACCAACACATTTTATGAGATTAATCCTTTCATTCCCATTATTTGAGAATAAAAGGGTTAATTGAAGGTAAAAAATTGTGTTTATGATGTATTTCTACTGTCAATCATATACAATTTGCTAAGACCGTGATAAATAAATAAAAAGAAGTAAAACTGTATCAATCTTTTGGAATAATAAGGGATTAAATATCAAAAATATAAGCTCTGTTGGATCGTTCTTATATTGTATAATTGTGCTTCAAAGTCAGAGATTTGGATAGAAAGTGCTTTTAGAAACTAAAGTCTAGCAATAATATACGATTTTATTTAACTCAAATTTGATATGGTATAAAATACAAAAAAAAGATGTAAGAATATTCACAATCAAACTTCACTCTCAAACAATCAGCGTCCTACGTAAACTACTTCTCCGATCCACCTCCAATTTTCATTACCCCCTAATCACGCGCAATCAAACAAATCAACAAATCATCGAAAATCCCCCAATCATCTTCCAATCCGTATCGACTACTTGCACTGCTGACGTAGTTGCACAGCCGCGGCCGCGTCTCGACTCTCGCGTAATCGCCGCGAACGAAAGGAAGAAAAAAATATAAATTGGAGCAGGCTCCATTTTTTTCTCCCTCTCTTTATCGTCGTCGTCGAGCGTCGAGAGGGCAGCAGCGGCCTCGCGTGCGTGGGTGGAAGCGCGCCCGTCACCCCTGGAGACCGGAGTGTGCCCCTGAGGCTTGGCTGAGAGACAGTGAGATAGTGAGACAGAGAGAAAGAGAGAGAGAGAGAGAGAGAGAGAGAGAGAGAGAGAGAGAGAGAGAGAGAGAGACAGAGAGACAGAGAGAGAGAGAGAGAGACAGAGAGAGACAGAAAAGGATGGAGTATGGAAAATAACGGAGAATGAGCGTAAGTGAGTTATGTAAAGGATGATATTATATTTCATAATCATTAGATATTTATATTAAGCTTCATGTGGTCTGACTAGACTGTACCCGAAATTACTTAAATTGAAATTTGAAACCAGCGTCAAATATTTTTTTCGTTATCTTCTATTAGGTCTTGGGTAAATAAACTTATCTCAGCCGTTTATTAAATCCATTTGAATTTTAGAACTTTTAAAAGAAAAAGAAATATAAATAAATGATAGATTCTTAAGTTTATTTAATGAAGTCTTACTTTACTAACTTCAAAGATGCTGATATTACAGTATGACGTCACGAACAATTTCTGTAGAGCTGTACATTCTTTAATTTTGTATTATATATACTGTGAAGATCTGAAAAGCTCACAATGATCATGCATATCAACTAAAATTATGCAAATATGATAATTAGGTATACCGAATTGGTATATACTATTTTGTTTAGTTTATTTTGTTAATTTCAGAGAAACTTTTTTATTGAAGTGGTATCTTTACACTATTTTAAGATAATGTATGTGAATTATATAAAAAAAGCAGTGTTTTATAAAGGTGTAGGATGCTTTGAGTTAAATGGAACGTACATTTCAATTACGGATACATTATTATTCGCTTTAAATTTAATGTTATAAATTAGTTCAGTAAAATAAGTCTAATAAGTGAGCATTGATCAAATAAAATTATGTTAATAGATATAAAATTATTATATATTTACCAACAATTAATGTAACTAAATAGATGAATGGCATGTATGATTTCATAGTATGTGTTTTGTTATACATCAATCTAGCTTTTATATACGAGTGAAATAATCTCTAATCGACTCTCGGCAAAGCAATTTTCAGCCTTTCTACAGTATAAGTACATAATAAAGTAATTTGTATTCGTTCCACAATGCTATTTGTTGACATATTGGCACATTCGTTGATCATAATGTGGTATCTTTATTATACATTACAATAAGCGTATACATTTCGAAACAGCTCACAAACTAGTGTTTATTTTGTTATTAATAACAGACTATTTCCATTCTCGTTTTCATAAATTATAATTATTTTTGAAATATATCGTTTAATTGTACAGAAAATAAACAAGCGGTGTACCTGTAGCGCTGCACAAAACTTCAACCACTGAATCGGCCAATAAAGTGCACTGATCACCGAAAAGATAGATAGATAGATAGATAGATAGAGTTTTATTTGCACGTGTCAAAAAATATACATAATCATGTCATTATAATATTTGTGTTAACAATATATACCACATTTTCATCACAAGAGTTCGTCATAGATTAAAATAATATTGCACAGTTTTATATCATGTTCTCGTCTATCGCTTCACATTTAGCACTTATAGCTAAGCTAAAATACTAGGCGATTTAACAGTCAGATTTTAATCGCAGGTCGCATTTTATTCATCATCGTTAAACAGATGTGCCTGCGAATTGCCGCTTTAAACTTGCTTAAAGGACGGAAGATGTCTAATGTTTGAGGGGAGTGACTTTCAGAGTCGATCACCTTGGGCTCTGAATGAGTTAAGACCAGTATCAGTGGATTCCTACTTGAGGTCCTGGACTTGTTTCTTCCAAAAAGAACCGAAAGGTACGGTGGCTGTCCCATGACGATTGTTTTATATAGCATCACCGCCACAAAATACGCCCTTCTTGCTTTTACAGTTAATCAGCCCAGTTTCCTCCTGTAGGGAGTAACATGCTCGACCCTTCTCACACCACAAAAAAAATCTCACACAAGAATTTTGTTACCTTTTAAGCCGGGCTTGTAGTTCACCTGATACATCAAGGTACACAAGAGAGCAATAATCCAAGTGGGAAACGACGAGAGGGCCTGCAAGCTGCTTATGTAACGCCTCAGTGGTGCATGATCTAAAAGATCTAAGCCCATACAGGGATCTAAGCCCTGGTAGAAAATTGACCATCATTTATGGCCTGTTCACTATCTATTGACCAACTTCCGTGGTCAATTTGTAGCCGACATTTACACCATAAGTTGACCATAATATGAGTAAAGATAAATGTACTATAACCTCAAATACATGTATAAAAGTTTAAATTCGCACAATGTTTTTTGGTTTAAACAATTTTACAATATAAAATTTAGATTACTGATGCGAGGAGATATATAAGCGAAGTTGCAGTATTCATATATTCTACAAATTTTAACTCTGATTCTATACGTAAAATATATGCCCATGATGCTCAGTATAGTATAGTATAAGTCCATGCGCACGCGAACGGCGTCGGGCGCTTATAGGTTGTTTGTTCGCTAAAAGCATATAAGAACATAAGACGCAAGAATAACATTGATTAGTATATATATATAGGTACACCAGAAATATACAGATACAAGAGAAATAAGTTTGTATTCATCTTATTTATCGTATATACAATGAACATAAACATTAGAATAACATTGTTTGGTATATATATATATATATATATATATATATATATATATATATATACCAATCAATGTTATTCTTATGCTTATGTGTCCCAACACACATGCAGACATGCATACATTCACGGTGTGTTGACAGCTTGGAGTCTAGGAAGAGAGCAGACCCTTATCTGTTTGAAACATATAAAGAAAAACTTAGTTTTGCGTTGTGAGCAGTTTAGCAGATTTTGCTTAAAAAGTTGAGCAGGATTGCTGAGTAAAATGTGCCCAATAGAATCAAGTAAATGTTACTTAACCACTAAATAAATTTTTACTTAAGTCGTTAAGCTAGAGCAGTTCGACAAATTCAACGCAAATAAATAAGCAGTATTTGTTCCAATTTATGTATTTAATTGTTAATTAATATATATTTATTAATGCAGATGATTAAATTAAACTAAAATTTACCGTACATATCTTAAAAGAAATATAAGAAAAAATATTTGTAGATTAGGTTTGAATATTTTCAGCACATAGGCTCGGTGTGCAACATACTAGTATAATTTTTTAATTATTTGTTCTCTTTTAAATATCTAATTCGTATTGAATTATTTTAGGATCATTAAATTTTATTTATAAATAATTCTATAAATTACACCACCTTTTGGCCATAAACCGTCGGCCATAAGGTGATGCTAAACCCCCCTATTGTCGTCAAATACGGGGAACCACTATTTTCTTTCAATTTTCAATCTTGATAAAATATCTCTCTGAAGAGTTGTTGTTTTCTATAGGGACAATAACGTTTCATAGAGATATTTACTCGAAATTGAAAATAAAATGAGAAAAGTGGTTCCTCGTATTTGTCGGTGACCGGTGACTTTAGCATCACCATAAGTTGGGTTATTGACCATAATATAGGCCATAAATTGACCACACACCATAAAATTAGGCATTATATGGCGAATAGTTAGTCAACGTTTCTACCAGGGAGCCCATACAGATGAAACATTGTAATAAAGAAAGACATCATTAGAAAATGGAAGGATCTAGTAATTAAAGTATCAGTGCAGGAGAGCGGGGTCAAACTGAAGGCGGGGCTAAATTGAAAGGTTACCTATAATTTTTTATGCTAAAGTTTTTAATAGCGGTTTATTTATTTTCAATAGCGTAAACAAAAGTTATAGTTCTTTAACTCTTTAACTGTTTACATGCAGGTATAATTGTAAACAAAGTCTTTTTTTATATTAGGTTTTCTTTTAGTAGATGCTATAAATCTTAAGGCCAATAAAGATAAGTTCTAAAAAACCCTCATTCTGTTTGAGATTATGCAAGGTACAAGTTTGTATCGGAGCTAAACTGAACGGAAGTGTCTTACTTTAACGGTCATTAGTTAAAATTTACGTTTTTATACAATTAATAACATTTAAAAGCTTCATATTTAACAGCAAATCAATTTTTTACATAAAATGCTGATTTACATATAAAATACACATACATTAATACACCCCAAAGTACTTTTATTTACATTAGTTTTACTTACGAAAATATGCAAAGAATTCAAAGTTTTAAACAATTCGAGCATAAGTATACATGAGACCTTCCTCTTAACAACTAACCGTAACCAGAAATAAAATTTTTGAATTATAGACAAAAAAAATTATTCAGTTTTACGCCGCTCTCCCATCCTATCTACTTTTCCCCTAAATAATAACATTTGCAAACTTTTTTCTCCAAAATCACCCAGCAACTAATAACCAATTCTCACCAAACAACAAAACCGCTTTAAAAAACGAGCGAGACAACCCATCTCTACATCCCCCGCAATCCGGGGAGAGAGAGAGAGAGAGAGAGAGAGCCAGAGCATCAGCAGCAGCAGCGTAGAGAGCAGGAAAAGCCGAAGAGGGAAGCTCCAGCTCGAGCTCCGGGCTCGCCTGATTGGCGGCCGTGTACTATCGACCAACCCGCGCGCTCGCCTTTGTTTTAGCCAACCATCCTCCTCCACAATCGCTCTTTCTCTCTCTCTCTCTCTCTCTCTCTCTCTCTCTCTCTCTCTCTGCACTCCTCCTCGCTTCTGCCGCTGCGCGCGCCGGAACCTAACCTCAAACCTGTCTCGCCGCATGATAAGGATGGTGGAGGGACGTGCCTCGCGCGCCTCTTTCTCTTCTTCTTTTTTTTGCAGCGCCGCTCATCCGACGCCTTTTTTTCACCGTCGGTTGAGTAGGGAAAAAAGACAGCGCGCGTTATGACGGCGCGCGGAGCTGGATTTTTCGAGAGGGGCAAGCGCAGCTGACGGCACTATATGTAGACGAGTTGGATCATGGACTGCAGTTGAGAGTGTAGGGGGTGAAAGGAATATTTTGTTTACGTGTGATGGTTGGGGTGGGGGTGGATGTTGAGGAGAGTCTTTATAGTAGGTTGATTGGGATGAGATGTTTGAAGGTTTGGTTGTATCGATGTTGAGGTATCAGTAAGTCGACAAGCTTTTGAAAGCTTAGTAAGAAGCCTTAAGTTTATTAGTTAAAATGCATAAAAAAATAAGTTTAGATACTTTTAGCACTTTTACTTTATATAATTTCACCTATTGTCCTCAGAAAGTTCTATGATATTTATATCTTTTGGAAAATTCTACAAATCATAATTTCTATTACAAATTTAACTAAAGTTAACAAATCAAGCAGTTAATTAATGCACTGCTTTCAATTACAGATCAATAGACTCACTGTAACTTTCTTCATAAAATGTCATTTATCCTATTTATACTATTTATAGAAACCAAAATTAATTACTATTAAATAATGAAGAAAAATGTACGCTATTTATTCTATATACTCATTGTCGTACCTCTGGAATAAGTCTATGGAAATTAAAATTTTTCAAAAATATTTTTCTACATAAAATAATTTGCATAACGAATATAGAAAATGCATCATTCACTTCGAAAATTTAATTAAAAAGGTTGAGGAGCTATAATAAAATTATAAAAATATAACAAAAGAAATTATATTTCATGAAAAGTTTACGTTACTTGAGTTGTTTTATAAAAACGTAGAATTTTGATTTATCATAGGCTTATTCTGGGGGTACGATGTAGCCTTATATAATTAAGAAGGAAAGTTTAAGTAGATTGTTATTGATTTTTAAGTTAAAGCAATGCATAAGAAAATGCATTTCGAACTTTCACGATGTCTGACTAAATCCTGAACGTATCTACTGGCTAGCTACTGTTGCATACTCACCCGTGATTGATCAGTAAATTATTATCATACATTTATCAGTAATCAGTCCTCAATATTCGACGGACTATATAATGTATTAAAAATATCAGTCTCCTCAAATTCTCATTATTTCTAAGTCGCCCACATTATTGGTACAGTACTAGATTCGACACTTTCTATTGTATGAGCAGCAACTGTGGTTTAGATATTTGAACTTTATTATGAAAGAAGAGCTTATTATTTATATAATTTTCGACTTTATGACAAAACACAAATTCACATTATTATCACAACAAATTAATTGACTTCATATATTTATTTCATAATACACTTTGCTTGGGACTAATTTTGGAGACTCGCGCACCAACAAGATAAACAAATATATTCATTATAAAGTTATTATAAATATCATAAAAACTATATACTACATTCTTTAAAACTTTTTAAAACTAAAACGAAAACATATATTTTAAGTTATTAAAACTTGATTACACCGGACACTCCCGAAGTGAACAACGTTATCCCAAAGTAGGCAATATTTATGCTTCTCTTCAACATTGTATTTTTATTATAGTATCTTTATTTTAAACAGGTTTCGGTATACAATTCCTTTATTCTAAAATCCATCGAAATATATTTATTAAATAAGAAAACAAAGATTTTATACAGAAAAAATATTAAGTGTCCCAAACTACATGTCTATCGCGCATCCTATACCATCATCAAATTCTCTCCAGCACCTCTCACAAACCATGACCCAAAAAAGAAATCACAAATCCACAACTCGCATCTCTATGAACTTAAAACGAACGAAAGCAGACTGCATTCGCATTGACCGTGCAGACTCTCACTCCGTCTTTTAATTAATAGAGCGTGCAGTCGGAAATGCCGCCGCCTCTCCCTGTATATATACATTCTCTCTCTCCCTGCGCAGCGGCAGCAGCAGCGGAGGAAAGAAAAAAAAAGAAAAAAAGCGCGGAGGGTGGCTGCAGAAGGCTTTTAATGAGGATGAGCGAGATAAACCCTCCGTCCGCTTCACTCGCGCGGTTGCGAGCTCGACTATCGTTCTTTCTCTGCGCCTGGTGTATATTTCTCGATTTTTTTATCGCTTTTATTGTGTCTTCTTTTGTTGGATTTTTTTCCTTTTATTTGGTGGACTGGAAAATATGGAGGTGGAGTATAGAAGATGGATGCCCAAAAATATTTGACGATGAGGTGGCGAAAGGCTGTGGAGGTATTCAAGTTGATGATAATTACTTTTGTTTATTTGTACACATTTTTTGTGGGCGCGGGGAGAGGAATCATTTAGCGATGAATCAGTCTAAGTGATATAAGTTTAAATATATCGTATCTTCAGAGAAAGACTATGTCAAGTAAAAATTATTCTAGCTTCATTATAATGCAAACAACAACTCATGTGAAAAGAAAAATACATGATGTAATAATAAAATGTATACAGTCTCTTCTTCTGTAGCTTCCTAAAAGATTAAAATTTTGAGTTACCATAGTTTGGTTCTAAAATTACGATACAGTGTATCGATTACTTAACTTTTCTGGTAGTAATCTAATGAATTGAATTGTATTCCACAACTAATCCAGCTAAATGTAAATGACATATGGAACATGATAATAAAAGTTTTCATACAATTTTTTTGACATGATGCTTTGAAAAAACTGTCTATTTCACCATTTTACCTAAAAAATCTTTTACGCGACGTACGTTTTAAAATGAGAAAAATATATATTTTAATGAAAATGTGGTATAATGCTTTAATTTGTTATCAAACATCGAATATAACTTGTTCTATACTAGAACTGATATGTCCATTTTTTTCATTCTCACTTTCTATGAGTCTTAAAATATTTCTACAAGAATAAAAGGACATTAAAATATTTTATGACACTTCGGCCGAACATCAGCAACATCCTATTTTAGAGTAAGTAAAATATGAATAAATAGAAGTAAATATTAAAATGCAACGGACATTTTCACAACTGTATAATTTTTTATAGTTCATTATTTGTTTACGAAAAAATTTCACATTTTCTTCTTTCATTACATGGCTTATATTTTAAGTTTCTGGTTTTGTTTTTACCTTTTCGAGACACGAAAAAATATTCCATGAATCAAGGCAGACTGCCAGAAAATAATCTCAGATGCGGTTTATTTAAAAGCTCTAAAGCTATTGTTGATGTTAATTTTCGTGTAAATTTTGATGCAAGCTTGCATTCTCGTACTAAATTTATAGTTAGTCAAAAAAGAATACATTTTTGAGCTATAATAAAATCTAAAGAAATAACCAAAATAAATTATTTTTGTACAAAACTAAATTTGAAATACGTGCTTAATAATTAAAGGAAATTTATGATAATACTGTTACCGTTTCATACCGTACAATCAAATATTATTAATATTTCGATTAAATGTAATATTGTTACAGGAACTATAAAAGTGTAAAAGACTAACAATTTGAACAAGCTATAGAATCGTGTTTACCGTTTATACGTTTGTAACGAGAATTATTTTCGGTTTCTAATTAGTGATATAAATTCATGAATGAATGAATTTGCAAATGAATGAATACATTTTAATTTATTAATCTGAATCAAGACTGATTATGCAGGGTTGCACTGTGCGGTAATACATAAATTACAATTTATACTGAATATCGTACAAGTAATTACGAGCAATATTGACGTGTTTAATTATTGAAATATTCTTGTAACGATTTTACGACAAACGCATTTGTTATGTTTTAATACATGAATGCACAATAAAAATATCTGCACATATTAGACATCATATATTAATAACGAAATGCTTATTATGAGAAATTATTACACGATTTATCAAAATTTAATTAAATTCTTTTGTAGTAACTTACGTAGCTTGCAGTGAAAACACTATGACAATCCACTATGATGAAAAATCAATTTCAGGCAGATAACCAGCAACTATATAATACTTCTAAACTACACTATATCAATCAAACGTAAATTCGCAAAAAAGACATCGAATCAGTCCTTCTAACGCAATCAGGATTACTCAATTCCACATAATTCCACCCAATCTCCTTGTTTTTTCTCTCTCTCTTTCTCTCTCTCTCTCTCTCTCTCTCTCTCTCACTCCCTCCCTTTTACGTCATTGATTATCCCCGCGCCAGGTCCACCGCGCGAGCGTGATTAACATCCACCGCATTGATTTGTACCCACACGCGCACACGCATCGGAATCGCCAATTTCATTGGCGTGCGCGCGTTCGTACGTATAGTACAAAAAATCGCGTATATATGTAAATGCAGCGACGGCGGACTCGTATAATAAAGGCGTAATTCGAGCACTCGTCCATTCTGGTATACATACGTACTATATACACAGTATATAGCGGTGTAGTCCGAGTAGCGCGGTGCCTATTATCAATATTAATAACGCAGCGAGAGGTTGGAGGTAAAAAAAAAGAGAAGTCGCAGCAGGCTGTCCCGCGCCAATCAGTCGCCGGGATAATCTGGCCAAATTATTATATCAGCACAGCGCTGCAATCGCATATATTCATGAATGTATGTGTATGCCCAACGAGTGCAGTAGCTGTATGTAACCCCGCGGGCGAGTCCGGCGCCCGCAGTGAGCGTGCGGGCTAATTAGCGGGCTGTTTTTCTGGGTTTTTCAATGTAGCGCTTGTTATCGATGCGAGATTCTGATTTTTTCGCTTTCTTTTGTTCTGGAGGGGTACTGCTGCGAGGTGGCAGGTTTTCTTTTTTATTGTTGTGTGGATTATAGATGCACCCTAACTGTGTAAATTAGATTTAGAAGGTGGGGGTGTCCATACGGTCTGCTTTTTGAGTAAAGATATTAAATTACTTTCTTTTTGTGGAATAAGTATTTTGTCGACAGCTCCAATTGTTCATGAATTTTGATTAGTGTGAAATAATGGAATCCAAGGCTGCGATTTAACTAAACGAATATTATTATATTCATATCTGAAGCACAAAAAGAAAATTAAAACGTAACACTACTCTGAAGCTCCGAAAACTAAGCATTCTTTAAGAATTTAATAATTTGTATAAAAAATTAGTTTAAAGAAATTTTTTTTACATAAATTTAAATATAAAAAAATATATTTGTTGTTTTTAATTATAAAATGATAGTTTGAAAGATAACGTTATGGTTGATTTTTAACGGCAGTTTGATGGTTAAGCGTTGAACAAAAAATAAAAGAATATTATTTTTTACATTACATTTACTTCAAAAATACGGAGCGAGTTTCAGGGATTTGCAATTTATGTTAAAATGGTGAATATTTGTAATAACCTTAATTTTGGTGCCTTAAAATTTTATGTTTTCGATAAAATTACCAAACTAGAATTTCCATGAATTTAGACAGAAAGGTATACTTTTGACGAGTCCACAAAAAAAAATTCAATTTTTTTTAAATACTGGGATTGCATCATTAATCATTAAAAATTGAAATTTATTCTAACTTCAAACCACATAAATTACTTTCTTTAATGAAACGATTCACTGTAACAACAGCACTAAGAAACGTGTGAACATCCTAAAATAAAAACCTCATTAATAAGCGGTCAATTTTAATAAACACATAAAAATGCTTTTCAACATCGAAGAAACGTACAGCCATAAAAACAGAGAATCAAGCTTTCTTCCCCGCTCCGTTGGAAAAAAATTAAAGAAACTCCACCGCATGCCTACACCGTTTATACACAAAAGAATAACAAAGACGCGCAAAATAAAGAGGAAGAAGCAGCAGCAGTAAGCAGCCCAGGCCTCAGACGAAGAAAGAAAAAGTAGCGGAACGCAAAAGCAGTTAGCAGAGGCATTAGGGTGAATTATTTTGGCCACCCTGCATAAAAACTTCCATAAATCACCCGAATCACGGGGTCTCTCTCTCTCTCTCTCTCTCTTCTCTCTCTCTCTCTCTCTCTCTCTCTCTCTCTCTCTCGTTCTCGGCGCGCGAGATTCTTGTCTCTTACTCTTTCTTCTTCTCGTTCCGCGCGCGCGCTCGCACCTTACATCTCTCCTGTAGCTTTTAGATCTCTATCGCGCATTCCGCCGCGTTCGCGTGTCGACTCAATCTAATTTTGCGCCCGGGGACGCGCGTGGACACGAGTTTTACCGCAGCTCTGTGGATGTTTGTTTCGGGGAGTACAAATTGACTGGATAATGGGGGACAGAAGTTTCGGAGAAGGGGAGGGTTATATCAGATTTCTTTCTTTTCGTTTGTTCTTTTTAATTGGCCGTGGTTAGGGCTGAGGTGCGATGCGATGGTTTCACCGATTTTAAAGTCTTTATTTGAGAGGTAAGTCTTCACAGCCTTCTTTTAGGTGAAACTTTAGTGGTTTATAATATTCTTTTTAATATAATCCAGCATTTATACGCTAAAGTGAATTTGAATTCTACAAATAAATGTTATTTACACCTTTCGCATAATTCGACTTATGGAATGCGTTTTCAAATATTTGAAATGACACAGTGCGATTGATTACGTATGTTCTTCTTTTTTTAATACACTTATATTAGAGGATATTCAAATATTGGAAACACTTTCTGCAAGTCGAATTGTGCGGAAGGTGTGCGTATTACATTTCTTCAATAAATTCTTTAAAAAAGAATAAATATCTATGTTTGCTGAGTTTTTAAACAATGACTTAACTTTTAATAATTTGAAAGATAATTATTAAAAAAAAAGAAATATTAAATTTTTGAATTGATTTTATATTGTTTCTTATCTGTTTGTATAACTTTTAGATTGTGACCCTTTTCATGAATTACCTAATAATTTATAGAGAAGATAATAACATAAGATAATTAACTTATTTTTAAAATTTTCAAAATGTTGTTATTCTGAACTCTCAAATTGTTTTTATTCGTTGTACTAATAGATTAAAACTAGTTTTCTAATAATTAAAATATAATTAATGAACAAATCGAATAATGGGAAAGAGAGACGTATCTACAAAAATACTCTGTACTATCTAAATCCGTTATTTTTGAGATTTAATTAGTTGTGCGGAACCTTCACTATTTTGATTTAATCTCACCGTCAGCAGTTAATCTCGCAATGCAATCTTCAGGTCCACGTTGTTTAATTAATCACACTTGCTTAACGACTCTATATCAATTCCAATACCTCGCCCAATCAAATCGCATAATTACACTTCTAATCCCTCCACTCCAAGCATCAAAAAGCAACCCCCCAAACTTCCTATACCAGCACGATCCTAATCACCGTAAAATCCCAAAAAATTCGCCACTCCAAAACAAAAGAGAATAAAGGACGGAAAAAAAGGAAACACTGCACCATACACGCACGAGGGTCGAGCAGATGTCGCGCAGGCTCTCGAGCTCTCCCGCGCCAACTGTACACACTCACACACATAGTGCACACATGTGCGTATATATATATATATATATATACATATATACATATATACATATATATCTACGCTGGCCGTCGACGGAATTGCCGGCCGGTTTTCATTACCGTAAGAGCCGATTGCATTTTTTACGTTCTCAATCTCGTGGACCGCTCGCTCGCCTCGTCCCATCTAATCACCCCCTGGCCGCTGGTGACCCCCGCGTACAATCCTTCGGACGTAGCCGTAGCCGCTGTCGCTGCTGCTGCTGCTGTGTCGCCGTGGCTTCTTTCATTCCAGTATAGACGTTCTGGGGGCTGTTCTGGCTCTTTCTTCCGTTTTATCGGAAGCGCGCGCGCGCGCGCCGTTCCTTTAATTTACTTCTATCAGCGGATTTCCTGCAGTTGCGGGAAGTAGAGGGCTCTTTTCTTCTGTCTGCTTCTTCTTCTTTCTTCCTTTTTCCTTTTTCTTTTTTATTAATCGACTTTGAGGTAGATTGCCGGAGATGGGATCGGGTTGAGAGGTTAATGATATATAAGAGGGATTGCGGCGGTTGGGAGGCGATACTGCTCTATTTGTAAATGGTAAGCGGTTACGAGTGATGAGAAGATGGGGGTGTGATGATATTGTACTTCCAATGGGTAGTAGACTTTTTAATATGGTCATTCGGATTTCTTTGCTTGACCTTTAGTCATTGTCGTATATACCAATGTTTTCTAATCTCGATAATTCGAAGTATATTTTTCATGTACTTACATTTTTTAGTTCAGATTTTTCCTATTTTTTCAGGGGATGAAAGGGTCCCATACAAATTACTTGCCACGGAGTCTTTAAAGTGATTTTCTGGTTGTAAATAATAACGGAATCTTTTGAAATTTCAACCATGCAATGCTTATATATATATATATATATATATATATATATATATATATATATATATATATATATATATATAGCAAGGCAATTAAAAATAAATGTTTAATCTCGAATAATTGTTTAAAATAGGGAAGTCGATAAAACAGATCCCGCTCTTTACCCCAAAAATGAAATTCTTGGAAAAAGCGACTTACTATATCCTTCATACTTGTATAAACATTATCTATTAAAATTTTTAAGAGATTCTATTATTATCTGGATTCAGAAAACGGTTTCGAAAAGTACCGTTTCACGTCTACTTAACTAGGTAATACACTGGAAAATGCCGGTCATCTTTATTTTAAAAAAAATATAAGTTTATACTTTTACAATGTAGTATTGAATTAATAATCACATAGATAACTTTAAGTTTCAGAATTAATATATTTTGTTCACTTATTTGTTTTCTTTTATTGTTTTGATTTTTAATACGTTTTATATAATAAAATAAAATAAATAAATAAAATGTTAAACTTTCGGAAACATTATAAAATATTGTACGACAGTGTTGCGCCGCTGCCAACTGGTATTGTCAAAATAAATAGAGCAATGCCAGTTATAAATATATTTTTTAATTACTTTATATCTTTCATATTCCTCAACTTTTACAAATTTCATTGTTAAAAGTTGATAAAATAAGTTTGAAATTTCCACGTTTCTCCTTATCTGGTTTATTTGAATTTCTACAAATTTTATTCTCGCTAATTTCAAGTCAGCATCTTAAAGTTGAAGTTAGCCTTTTTAAAATGAACACTTTCAAACTCTCAAATTTCTTATGATTCTGAATAGAAAATTATCGAAATTCGATAATTCGGAATTTTTTCTAGGTTCCTTCAACTTAAAATTATCGACGACAGACGACTGTACTTCGTACGTGAGTAAACGATTATTTTTAATGAACTTTATTAATTGATATGAAAAAAATAGGTTCTCAAGTCGACGCATATAACGAAATCCCTTCAAAAAGAAAAGATGCACTTTCTTGGGTACAGAAATCGCACAAAAATTTGAATGCTCGGGTTTCCAAACCTTTTCTGTCTTGTTTTAGGGGCCAAATTATGAAGAAAAACGCGTTTGAACAATGAAGATTGGCCATGTGACTATGTTTTTCTGGCAAATTAGGTGTTTTTTACAGTTTTTTATATGTAGCAGAAAAAAGGGTTTTACTGCGCAGTTAATAATTGTGCACTCAAAGGTGGAAAATTTTGTTTCCATAAAATATATAAAAGTAGAGGAAAAGGTCTTTGATTTGAGTTTTTGTTCGTTGAAAATGGATGGTCCGGTGCAAAGTCATGACCAATTGAGACTAAGGTAATAATTCGTAGAAAATCTCAGATTCTACAAAAAATGGAAAATCCGTCCGTTTTCACCCTGTTTTCAGTGAATTATTTCCAATTTTCATTGTTCAAACGCATTTTTCTTCATAATTTGACCCCTAAAATAAGATAGAAAAAGTTTGGAAACCTGAGCATTCAAATTGTTTTTGCAATTTCTGGACCCAAAGAAGTGCATTTTTTGTGATATTGTCATATGTACGTGTGTGTAGGTTAGTCTACCCTGGTAGAAAATTGAGCATATTAGATGGTCGGTTCACGATCTATTGGGCAGATCCGTTTCCTAATAGTTCGCCAGAAATAAACCAGCATCTGACCAGAAATTTATAGAAAATCTAAATAGCTTACATAACCCTAAAAAATTATTGAAAATGTAAATCCCATTATAGTACTTCTGCGTTAAAACAGCATGCAAATTTTTATTCGATTATTTATTTGATTTTTTTATGTCTTATTTAATTATAAAACTCTAACCTTAAAAAAACTTTTAATGAAATAAGTTTTTAGTTTTTATTTCGAATCTATCCCAAATATATCTTAGCATTCTATTAATAATAAGCTATTAAATCCATGACATAATAATCATTATTAACTTATAAAAATTCGTTAAACGTTATTTTTTATTTATTTATTCATTAACCATAAGTTGGTCAGGTTTCTGACGAGAAAACGTCGACAGGTAGCAGGGTTTCTGGCCAGACTTTTAAGCAGAAATTGGCCATTCCCTATAAAATAGAGTAAAATCTAGCGAACATATGGGGAACGTTTCTACCAGGGTAAGGATCTCTATAAAATTATTGGACCGATTTCATGAAACATTCATTCAACTTAGGGCACGAGCAGAAATTTAAGAAATTAATAATTATTATTAATAGTTAAGTGGTTTCAAAGTTATCTTGAAGTCAGCTTTTATTTTTTTTTACTTTTCTTGTTTGATTTAGATGGCAGACCGTTTTTACAAGATTGCTAATTCATACTGTTAATAATTTTGAAATATTTAAATTAATAACTCTGTTAAACTTTAGTTACCTTTATGCTTTCTCAAAGCGAAAGCTTTTTAGTTCCCCTACGAACTTCTGAAAAAATATGTAAAAAGGTAGTTCCAGTAAAACTTCAAAGTAAGTTTGTAATAAATTAATGAAAGATTCTTCGAGGTTTCTGAAAACATAAAATAGCTTTAAAAAAATATTCTACAGTCTTTACTTACCTATAATGAAATAAAGATACCGCTAATCCGATTGTCTCTAAAACAATAAAGCTTATTATTTAAGTACTCCCAATACTCTTGTCCCTGATAAAACCGCATCAGCATATTTCTTTCATGTGGCGCGACCCTAAAGGTATCCCGAAGCTCTCCCAGGCTTAAGCTCCACATATTTAGGCTCAATCGAAAATTAATCATCGGCGTAATAGACCGCGTATAATTTTTCCTCCACGTTTTATCTCCTCGTTTTCCCGTCGATTCACTCCCTCGTTCCTTCACGACCGCCTTCGATGCGATGTAAAAACGAGTGATGCAAGCTTGCGCGCGCGCGCCTTTGATGTTCGAGGAGCTGCAGCCGACGCAAGCTTCTTACGCCAATTATTTCGCGGATTATACTTTTTTCTTCATACTTCGCTCTTTGCGCGTGCGCGCTTGCGACACATCTAAGTGCCTCGAAAACTTATGTAACTTCAGATGCTTAGGGATAAATCTTCGTAAATTCCATTTTCTTGGCGATTGATTTTTTTTTGCTTTGAGGGAGAGGCGTAAGACGCTTTGAGAATGATGAGGTATTATTGTTCTAAATTTGTGGGATTATACATTTTATGAATTTAGGTAAGGTGGAATTCTATTATAAAATTTTAAAAATAGTTAGTATTTGTTCTAGAGAGGTAAAATTATAAGCTTGTTTTAATAACTGAAAAATAAGATTTCTTATAAATTTTGATTTCATTTTATTAAAATATACCAAAGAACGAAGCAAAAATCAGTATTTTTTCTTATAAATAGCTCAATTGCATACGACAATCCTATAATGAGTAAAAGACTTTAAAAAATTGCTACATCAGGTTTAATTTATTACGGTATAAAAGTTAGTTATATTATTTTCTATAATTAATGAGTTTTATTCTTCAAATAAATTTTATGGAGTCACTGTCGACGAATCATTGTTAAAAAAAATTATCAAGTTCCAATAAAAACTTGAACGCATGTAAGATCTTTAAGTTTCAAACACTGAAACAAATCTATTTATAAAAAAAGTATTGTATTCATTTAAAAAAAAAATTGTTTTCTATCTTGAAAACATATATAGCAATTATATTTTGTTATTTTTTAAATATGAAAATATTTGCTTCGACTGTTAAAAACATACATATAAACAACTTTATCAAGCATTGAGAACCGAAAAAAAAATTAGTTCCTTTGACGGGGAAATTCGCGAAACAGCGGACTCAAGAGGCCGGTGCAGCATTAAACAAGAATGATACATTTGCCACTCGTGGAATACACGACTCGCGCGTAATTCGGCGGTCGACCAAGGGAAAGAGTGTCGCGGTAACATGCACATATATATGTTATTCCTGGCGGCTGGGCACAATTAAGGGATGACCTAGTGGTTCTTTGAAGTCTGCCGGCTGCTGTTGCTGCTTGCTGTTTCACCTTCTGCGCGGGGAGTGCACGCGGCGCACGTGTCGCGGCTTACCTCGATCGCCGTCAAGCCCCGCAGGGATGGCCATCGCGTCGAAACGACAGCCGGGAAGGAGGGAAAATGGTGCAATGGGACGAGGTTGCGTTGTGTTCAATGAAGCTGTAGCGCAGAAGAGTTAGACCATTTTATTTTGGTATTGATTAATTAGGAGAAAAGTTTGTTGTTAATGTTTTTTTTACTGCACGATGTAAGATTCATTATAATGTAAATCAACAACATAATTAAAGCTGAAGACACGTGCCTATGTTTTAAAATCAAGTTCTACAAAGGATTTAGAATACATTTTGAAAAGTTATAATATAATGTAAGACTAAATGGAACAATTGAATTCAAAGGTTTTCACAAGACACCCCATCGGCGGCCAATTTCTCTCCATTGCTGCATCTGCAAATTCTCCTCAGCCCATCGTCACCGTTGGGCACCGCGAAGCAAAACTTTTGACAACCACCATTTTTATCTACACAAGGATGATCCTTCCGCACCTTTTGCGCCTCTGCGTCATAGACCATGAAGTCGACGGTCGGATATCTTCCAGTACTGATAAGCCTGAAGTCCTCGTCCTCCTGTACGTCGGTCTTTTTAAATCGGTACACCGCATTCTTATGCAACTGTAAATAGCACATATAGTTCATGTCGAAGGCAAACGAACTCAAGAATCTGTTGTGAAACGATTGACGGTCTGCCATGATATTGACGTCGCTACCATCCAGCTTCGAGTGTTTGATGATTTTCGATTTAAAGAGGCTCCAGTAGAGTCGATCAGTACAAAAATCGATGGACAAACTGATTATTTTCTCGAACAGAGTTTTACCAATTTGGAGGATGCTCGAACCATCCAGACTGATTCGATAGACCGCATTCATCAATTTCGATGCTTCATTGTATTGGCTTCAATAAAGCAAAGGTAGCCTTCGTTCGGGTGCACTACCAGACTTATAGTGTCAGATCTGTTGGACACAACTTCGGTGACGTTTCACGTGTTTTCAGCGTTGACGACTGATATGAATTTACGGGCACTGAGGTACACGTTTTTCGTGATCCAGTCGTAAGTGAGATCCGATCATTCATGTTGGAAGGATACAACGTCACCGTCGATATTTGTTAAATTAACTTGGTCAAAGAGGACTTTTGGCTATCGCGAGATAACGTTCACTTTATGCAATTCCGCGGAAAATATAGTATTTAGTTTTCTCGACAGGTATAATAGTGATTGTTTGTGAGCATCGTAATTAAGAACTCTAATAGTATCATCATTCCTGTAATTCAGGAGATCGGCTGTCTGACCATAATTTTGAAAAAGAGAGAGATCAGCATGTGAAATTATAGCGAAATCCTCAGGTGTGTACTCAATTTTTGTTTGCAATTGGTAATTCGTTTTAGATATGTTCTGGTCACGTTCGATTCGACAAAATCCAGGATCAGTTATTGACGTTACAAAGATATCTGTCTTGTCTTGGACATTTCTTTCATCTGTTGAAAATAAAAGAAATCTATTGATTTAGAATATATTATGTATTAATCGATACAAATAATCATTACAAAATATCTCTCACACTCTATGAAAATATGTATTAATCAATCTAGATACAGATAATGACACAAGGGAAGGACAGAGAATATAGCGAGAATGCACAGGAGAAAAATATAAAGAGTATATTTTAAATGATTGCTTCTAACAGCAAATTGTAGACGAAATGGTTTCTTGTAACCAAAGCTGACAAATGGAATTCTGCGGTTATAATATATTGATAAAATGAATACTCTTTTAGAAAACCCAAACTATTACAAAGAAGTGGATACAAACCCACTGCATATACTTAAAATAAAAAATTAACAAACAACTTTCTCCAAAAAATTCTTCAAAAAGGTGATATAAATCAAGTACAATACGACAAGTTTTATAATTTAGACAACAGCTGCTTACCGAGAGCCTATGGACTATATCATCGGTAAATGGTACTTTACAAATACTATCAAAAATACAACTCAAATTTACAATTCACCTTAAAAAATGAAAAGAACAATCAAATCCCATTCCTAGGCATGTTAATTAGTAACGGAAACAATAAAATCATTACTAATTGGTACCAAAAACCTACTACAACAAACAGGTACTTAAACTTTCAGTCACACAACCCGTTACCACAAAAAAGAGGCATCATTTACATGTTGGTAGACAGAGGTTTACTACTGTCCCATTCCAAATACCACATTCAAAATTTAAACAAAATCAAAGATATTCTTACCCAAAACGATTATCCCTTAAACTTTATTAACAAAAACAATACCAAAAGATTGAACAAAATTCAAAATGAGGACAGAAGTTTAAATAAATATCGAAGGATTATGAATAATAGACAAATGAGTAAAAAAATTAAAGTGGTCATCCCATTTTTTAAAAGTTTCTCCAAGACTCTTAAAAAATTATTAATCAAATTTGATGTACACACAATATTTAAATCCGATTTTTTATTAAAGAGTATATGAAACACTCTAAATACGTAACATGTTTTATCTGTTTAACAAGTTTACGAGAAACTTGCAGGATAAAGACGAAAAATGATTGAATTTTTAATACTAATTACCTTTACATATTTTATGAATTAACAGTCTAATTCAATGCTGGGAGGGGTATTTGCCCGCAGAGTAGTTGTTTCTGTTGTTCTAATAAATATAGTAGATTTTTTGTTAAAGAGTGTATGAGACACTCTAAAAATCTCGTCTACAATTTGCTGTTAGAAGCAATCATCGAAATTAGTATATAAAATCAAATGTCTGCATTGTGATGCAGTGTATATTGGTCAAACCAAAAGGATGCTTGACGTACCTGTCACAGAACATTTCAAGGATATCGACAAACGAGATCAAACCAAATTAAATGTTTTATCAAAACATAGGATAAATGAAAAACATAATTTTGATTGGAATAATGTAAAAATTCTAGATTTTGAACCCAATTTACAAAAAAGATTGTTATCAGAGATGTTTCATATACATCTGAATCCTAAAAATATCAATAAAAGGGAAAATACTAATAAACTTCAATATACATATAAAAATTTCATTTCGTACATTAAGAAACTTTAAAAAATATTATAATAAAATTTTTTTTTTAAATAGTAATAAATAATCATAGATTTTTACATTTTTTTTATAATATGCATTAGTGTAAAGATGCTATAAAATATGTAATAATACAATAAAATATATAATTTCAAATACATATGTCTAGTAGACTTAAAGCGCTAGATTTACTAACTGTACAATTCTTTCTACCGTTTTTAGTTACGATATGCAATACTGTAAAGATTAAAAAAGACAATCATTCGTATTATTTCAACTGCACACGGTACTACACATGTCTAGTAGGCTTCAAAGCGCTAGATAATAATAACTATTTTCAACGCTAACAAGCAGCTCAACTGAATTTGGAATAATAGTTTAAAATAATATAAAAAATGTCAAATTAAATATGTAATTTTAAATAGACGTGTCTAGTAGGCTTTAAAGTGCTAGATCTAATGGCACCAAGAGAGATCTCAGTGACCGTCTACAAGTTAACGCAGAAAACCTTTAAAAAACAATATCTTAGTAGATTTCCAAGCCATATTCCTTAAAATCCGTATACTTAATAGTTTTTTATAACACCCTATTTTCCTACTTATACTCAAATTAACAGTAACGACGTAATCAAATATAGAGTTAAACTAACATAATTTCTCAGCATCTAATAGCATGTTTTTAAGCAATAGTGAATAAGTGTAATATAAACCCTGGTAGAAACGTTCACCAACGATTCGCCAATCGTTGGCCAATTTTACTAAGGTTGGCCAGTAGTTTCACCAACCATTCGCCACCGAACCCACTTATTTTGAAACGCTTTTTCGCCCGTCGTTGGCCAACGAATGCTGAAAATTTAAAAACGGCGAAAAGCACTAATTACTGCTTAAGAAAGCTATGTAAAGTTTTATGGTATATTATGCAATCAATAAAAAGTCATTATATGAGCATAATTATATCATTTACTTGAAACTTCACATTTAAATATATATACTTAATTGAAATTTGAGGTTAGGTGTCGTAAATTGATGAGTCATGTGAGTGCCAAAGCGGCCAATTGGAAGACATTTGAAAAACTTTTTAATATTTTTTAAAAAATTGATTAGATTTCCGAAAAAAAGTAATAAAAAATATTGTAACGAAAAAGTGCTCCGCTCTTTTTGTAATACATGTCAAAAGGAATCGAGTAACCGTCGAAAAAAGAAATTTCGTTCACCATGTCACCTTGAATCGTGTAAGGATCAAAGTTCCTTTAATAAATATTGTTGTGACCGAGCTCGAACGTTGCGCGATTCGAACACCGAGAATCGCGCATAGCAACCCCTAGCAACGAGATCAACGACGTGGCGGATTATTGTTATTGTTTATGTTCAGTCTGATTCTAACAGCTGTTGAGAACAGTTTACGTTCGAATAAAGAGTCCGAATTTAAGTGTGCTTTTCTATAAATACGTGTTGCCATTCTCATTACCTGAACCCGATCATAACAATATGGTATTGAAAATAGTGATTTATTCTAACGTGTTGGGTCAAGATTTTGAGGTTTTACAACGGTAAAATTTAAGACAATATTGTACTTTGATAGCATAAAATTTTTCAGAATGATTGCTTTAGAACAAAAAAAAATTTCTGAACTCGTAAAAAAAATCTTTTTTTGGGTTTAACCCAGGCCTGCCCCCTTAAGTCTTCATGGTTTCTAGTATTCAAAATAAAAACTTTTTAAAACAAGTTGACAGTTTTCTTTTTAGTTACTGACTGATCATAAATTATATTTGCCTAACAATTTATCTATATTCGTACATATTTCGGGTTATCTTAAAGGGTATCACACAATGAAATTTTCTCAACACGTGCGTGAAAACGACCTTTTTGGTGGCAAAACGAATGGAAAACTGAGCATTCCGAGCACCTTTGCCGGAATGACCATTCCCTCCCGCTGCAGCCTGAGGGAATATACATTCCCTCCCGCTCTTGAAAATCTCTGAAAATAATGTAAAAATTATAGCTTTTCCAAAATTTAAACTCAAAATATTAAAACAAATTAAAAAATTTCAAAATTTCAAAATTTTGAACAATTTATTCGTTTTCTTTCGTAGGTCTGGTGAACGACTCGAAATATCCGTTTACCCGTTCCCTTTGCATGCATGAAAAATACCCTATTCACACACTTGTTAAAAAAAATACAATTTGTAACACAGATGAAAAGGGCTTTTTCAGACTCGGATGAGGATTTGAGTACTTGTGTACGTCTCGGGCTCCTTCGGCGCCCTCGACTTCTACTCGTGCTCAATCATCATCCTCGCTTAGAAAAAAACAATTTCCCCCCTAGTTGCACAATGTACTATTAAAATAAAAACAATGAATATATACAATTAATATAATTTAAATAAATTACTTCCAGTGCTAATGTTTAATACATTTTCAAAACGTAATTATAGTATTGAATTCTTTTTAGTATTTGTAGTATTGAATTATTTTTAGTATTTGGTCCTTGAACCCTAATTACCTCATCAAGAAGAATAGAAATTTTCCCTATTCTGTAATCATTCTATCCGTCATACCCCGCCACAGGGAATCTTAATATGATTACATTTAAAAGTGCTTGCACTGTAAATTTTCTTTCTGGTTTAAAATCTGCATTGTTTCTAGATTATTTAGGGTATCTAAATGTCGGTGATTGTTCTAGTAAATGAACAGACTTCCTGACCAGATAGTGCTTCCTGTAATTTACATTTTAATCTGATCTTTGGCGCTCGTTCATGTTTTACGTTGTGAATGATCATTGACGGGCTACGACGTACGTGGCTGCCAATATATACACAGGTTACAGTTTTGTCTGTCTCGCTTGGGTATAAGAATGGTGGCTGCTGGTGGACTTAAGTTTAACGCTTACATTTGTGGGTGAGAGAAGTTTTGGATGAGGCGTGCATGTGTCAACTACTTGGTACGTCTGTTATGCCGATAATGAGATTCATTAGTTTTGTCAATGCGTTAAATATTGATTCAGATTATTTTCGGTAGTTGTGGTTCTTCTATCTTCAAATACATATAGTAGGAAGAATGAGCTTGAATTAAAGGTGTATTAGTGATCACCGTAGCAGGACAAACACTTGAAATTGACGGTTGTGCAATTCTCATAATATATAGATATATTCTCAAATATTTTTCTAGAACAACAAGTGCAAAATTTATTAAGAATCTATTATCTTATTAAGGAAACTGAAAATTTTTAATCTCATTATCAAAGCGTATTTTAGAAGCTCAAAAGATTGCAAACTTTATACATGACTTCAAAAAAAAATGAGAATGATAAAAATAAAAATGAAATAAAAACAACCCTATCGTGTAGACATCGGTACTAAGAATATGATTTATTAATTTCAGCATTTAAGTATGTACTTTCCTTTTTTTAATAAATGAATTGATTGATTGCGTAGTTATTTGAATGTCATACCTGCTCGACATATAGCACGATATAGCGGATCACGAGTCTTACGGCTTCATGTATTAGTTTCAAAGGAAAATAAGATAATAAAAGACGTAATTCTTGATCTTGCATTATTATTGTTTATACACATAGACGGGCATCACTGCCCTTAACCAGATATCGGGTTTCAGGCCGATCAAAAATAAGTACGCTATTTCGTGCATGTAAAGCGAGTGGGAAGTTCTTACTTTTCTGTCATAGGGTGCAAACAACTTTCTGTCCGCTTTATTTGCACAAGATAGCAAACATTCCACGCAGACTTAGGACAAAAAGTATGATGTGCACCACGTACGGAAGACGATTGACGCTTTTGCTGATTACAGACCTTGCCTCGGAAGCATCATGAACGAAATTTTTCTTTTCAACGGTTATTCGACTCTTTTTGACATGTATTACAAAAAGAGCGAAGCACTTTTTCATTAAAATTTCTTTTATTTTTTTTCGGAGATCCAATCGATTATTTGAAATTTTTGTAATATTTCTTTATATTTTTTAATATTTTTTTCGTAAAATCTTTTTTTGGGTTTAACCCAGGCCTACCCCTTAAGAAAACGCGATATCTAAAGCTGAAAACACGAAAATACATTTTAAAAACAAGTTTTACACAGCATTTTTCAAATTTGTTTTTCAAAATTTATATAATACTAAATGGAACGATGAATTCAATGTTTTTGACAAGACACCCCACCAGCAGCCAATTTCTCTCCATTACTGCATCTACATATTCTGTTCAACTCATCGCCATATTTGGGCATCGCGAAGCAGAACTTCTGACATCCACCATTTTTATCGACACAAGGCTGATCCTTGCGTATCTTCTGTGCCTCAGCGTCATAGATCATGAACTCGAGGATCTTATAGTCTTCATTGCTGATCAGCCTAAAGTCCTCGTCCTCTTTCTCATCGGTCTTTCGAGATCGGTACACCGAATTCGACCGAAGATAGTACATGTAGTTTTTGTCGAAGACAAACAACCAAGAGATTCTTTTGTAGTGCGACCGATGATGTAAGATGCTCCTGATGTCACTACCGTCGAGTTTCGAGTGTTTGATGATTCCTTCTTTATAGAGGCTCCAGTAGAGTCGATCACTATAAACATCGATGCCAGACTAAGTTTTATTTTGCTCTCAGTTTCGACTATTTGAACGATGTTCGAGCCATCCAGATTGGTGCGATATATCGGATTTATTAATTGCAATGATCGATGGTCATTGGCGTCGATGAAAAACAGGTAACCTTCGTTCAGGTGTACCATCAGACTTATGATCTTTGATTTGTTAGAAAAGATTTCAGTGACGTTCCGTACATTTTTAGCGTTGACAACCGACACGAATGTACGAGCATTAAGGTACACGTTTTTCGTGATCCAATCGTAAGTGAGATTCGTTTATTTGTGTTGCAACGATGCGATATCGCCGTTGATATTTGATAAATCTATCTGGTTGAAGATGATCTTCGGATTTTACTAGCTGGAGTTTACTATATACAGTTCTGAGTGCGATGGCTGATTTGGTCTCTTCAACAGGTATAATATCCATTGCTCGCGAGTATCATAATTGAGAGCTCTGAGACATTTAACATTCCTGTAACTTGCGACTTTGGCTCCATCATCATACTTGTCAGGCGAAATAAAACCAACATGCGGATTCATATGAACATTCCGAGGTATGTACGCAATTCTTGCTTGCCATTGATAATTCGTTCTATATGTGCTCTGGTTACTCTCGATTAGACAAAATCCAGGATGAGTTTCTGTTGTTACGAAGATTTCGGATTTATCTTGAATATTTTTTTCATCTGTTGAAAAAAAAAGAAATTTATTAATTTAGAATGTATTGGTATTTATTAAACAGCAAAATATCTACTAAATCTCAAGAAAAATCTACGCCAGCAATATGAGATTTTAATTATACAGCATAACGATCCAATTTCCTTGCTACAAATATCTCTTTGATTTTACTAACATATGCAAGCAACGACGAAAGGAAAAGATGAAGAATGTAGCGAGAATTCACGGAGGAAAAAGAAAGATAGAATAGTTAGTACGAGTATATGTCGTAGCTCAATAGCTACGACATATATCCCTATGATCTATGGAAAAGCGACACTAGCTTTCATGGTGACCGAAGATTTTGTTATAACGACTATGGGTCAGTATATATATAGAGTACAACGACAAGTTCCAATTCGGCGGTGCTTCAGTCGACAAACTCAGGGTGTCTATAGCGAGTTTAGTCACATAACAAAGAAACAAAAAAGGCTAACTGTTCGCTATAAGCTGGTCGATAGATAAATAACAAGGCGTTCATTATTAATTTAATGAATGCACATGCACTTTTGGTATTACATTTGGCGGGTATAAAAAGTTACTTTTCATTCTTGGTATACAATACACTAATCGTATACAGAGTTTTCTTTAATTTATATATGAGTAAAAGTCAAAAAGTCGACCAAATCATTTCCTCGTTATTTTACACAAAATTAAAACGATATATCGGTCTAACTTAAAATCAGATATATTAGATATATTATGTAGAAAATTACCGCAAATTTTCAATATAATTGAATGATTGCATTTCGAATTAAAAATCGAAAACACCATGAAATAATAAAAATGATATTTTACAAAATTTAAATTAAAAAAAATGTTAAATAAACATGATTTTCTTGTAATTATAGGATAAAGAGAGTCCGTCCATTATACCAATTCCACTTATTATACCTATGTTAATATGCACTTTTGAATGAAACGTATAATTTGCTATTACAAGAGTTTCTGTTTAAATGAAAAAATATGTAATAATCGTATAAAATAAAAAGGACTCATTTTAGATCGTATATTGACAATTTATAAAATATATTTTGTTAGTTTTTAGTACTTTCTTTATAAATTTTTAAATTTTGTGTACCAAACTGAGATTGCATCTCAACTATTAAAACCATAAAGAAATCTTACATTTCAAAGAGCACATGTTACTAGTATTTTCATATATTATGCATTGATCATGTGAGAATCCACTATAGATACTACACTAGCAATCAAGACAATTCCAATTTTGCAAATGTAAGTCTTCATTGTTATTATATAGGTTATTACATGATGAACTTTCAAATAAAAACAATGAATAGGAACGTATTATTTACATCGTTTATGACAAATGAATTTTTAAAAAGCAATTGGTCTATTATTAACGGATAATTAATGTTCATTTGTGCAAGTATGGATATCGGGATTCAAAGTGTCATGATCGAAGCAAAGCAGTTTTGACAAATGCTTCTTTCCTAAATAAGTATACACAACGGATGGATTTTAAAACTAATTATATCTATTAACTGCATAAAAAGTGGTTGCAATGGTTCTATATGTAATAAATAACGAAGAAATAAAAAGGTTACTAAGTTATTAACTTTATTTGAATTGACTCTAGTATTTTTAAGATAGCTTCAGCGATATGTACCGTATCTAGCGAGGGCCCCATAGGGCTTCATTTTCTTTTTTAATTTTGAATCAATCATCTCAATTTAATTTCATTAAAAAACATTGTAAACTACTTTTGAATGTCTATAACAAAAAATTATTCTGCTAATACGCAAACAAAAACTGCTAATTTGGTGATTTAGTTTTCAGTGCGTATGCGCAGAAGCACGCTTTCACCGTTTATCCTCAATATCTTTTTTATTTGATCGTTAACACATAATTATGTAGAGCGGCGATGGCTCAGTAGGCAGAGTGTTGGGCTCGAAATCCAGAGGTCCTGCGTTCAAGCCCGACTCTTGGCTTTTCTGACATCGGGACACCTCTTTGTTTACATATGTGTCTAATAACATCAAAGCTCCAGTGGTTCGGATTCTACTGTATAAACTGTAGGTCCAGTTGAGATACATGCGCGCTACATTTCGGTGTGGGGCACATGCACCGCAACTATAGGGAAATGGACCTCACTGACCAGTACCATCGTATGGTATTAGGCAGTGGAAAGAGCCGTATAAGACTCGAATGAAGACTTGGGTAGGCTATAATAAAAAAAAAACATAATTATGTAGATGTCACTATTTTCGGAAAGTGTCAAAGACATATAAACTTTTATGAAAAGTCGTTGAAGTCACCTTAAATCAAGCATATTTTTAATAATTTTTTAATCTTTTTAAATGTTATTATAAAATTATTTTCTTTACAGATTCTGAAATTGTACAACATGCAGAATTATTTTATATGATAAGTTTTAAAATTCATCCGTTTTATATGATTATTAACGAAGAGAAAAGTATCGTTACTGCTTTCCTTCGGCTATGACACTTTAAATTCCAAAAGTAGTATATACGTTAGTTGATTACAATTAGTCGAAAAAGGTACATTGTTTGAAAATAATTTTGCCTGTAATTTATTCATATGAAACCTTTTACAATGAGTTTTAAATAGTTTTATGCTCATCTGAACGAAAACGGCCACTTTTTTCCCTGATAAGCGAGACCAAAATTACACTTTTTGCTCGCAAAAATGATTAGCGGGAAAAAAGTGACTCACTAGAAACTACTCCAAATTCCTTTATTTCATCAAGTTCTACCAATAACCCTGATTTTCGATTGTCTTTAAACAATATCGTCTTTTAACAGTCCATTAGTCCCGCTTTTCAAGTCAAATAGTGGCCACAGTTGAGATGGGCATAAAGTACTATATGCAACTCGAGAAAAAAGTCGAATATTTTTCCCGCGGGTGAGTTTACTGCCCGAGCAAGGTTCGCCATTGTTACATAATGTACTATTTTTTATATAATTGTTACATAATGTATTATTCCTGGCTCAACCATAAAGGCCACTATATTGACCTAATAATCGGGACAAAAGTAGCATGCGAGAAAAAAGTAGATTGCATCATATGCATGATTCCCGCAAATCTACTTTTTTCTCGTAAATGCTTTTTTTTCATTTTGAGCTTTTTCTTTCTTTTTTCGTGGGTCCCACTCTTCAAATCAATAAAGTAGCCGCAGTAAGTCGGAAATAAAGTTCTATATGTAACACGGGAATAAAGTCGACTTTATTCCCTGGTTGTATAATGTACTATACAACCAGGGAATAAAGTAAATAAAAGTAAGTATAACTTCTCACTTTATAATTGAGAATCGTATACGATTTACCTATAATTTTGCATAAAAAATTACACATGAACAATTAAACATATACAATTGAATAACTAAAAAGATTTTTCTATAAGGTAATATCTATAATTATATGTCAAAATTTGAAACTTTATGATCGCGGAAACAAAATGGCCGATATAAATGTAGAAATAACACAAAATTCGTAGGAAAGTATATAAATATTAAAAAGATGAATATATTTACGGTGGTTCTTTTATGAGAATCGACTTAAAAAATAAAAATTTATACAATTATTTGACAATTATATATATGTGTATATATATATATATATATATATATATATATATATATATATATATATATATAGATATATATTATTGGGGGCTCGCTCCGCTCACCAACCCTCATTTAACTTTTAAACTTCAATAAACCTTGTAGACTGAAGTGTCTGTTGTAATATTTAATATAAGAATCGCGAATTTTAATTGTGTATAGTTTAACATGGATTAATATATCTATATTCGACCAATGCTAAATTTTGCACAATTATAATGTGCATGATTCTTATGTGCATGAACCAAAACTCTATAATTTTTACTTAAGATATATTATCATTTTTTATTTAATATAATGAAATAAAATAAATATTAAGACTATGTAATCAGTGCGTGCGTTCTATTTACGTTGATTTACTGTAAGTAAATTAGTTTAAAAATATAAACAAGTAGAGATATACTCTGTCGATTATGTGGAGGGAATGTGGAGGGGATGTGTAGGGGCGGAGGGGATGTGGAGAGGGGCGGAGGGGAGGTGAAGAGGATGTGAAAGGGATGTAAAGGCCAATGTGAAAGTAATGCAGTAAAAGTGAAGAAAATGTGAAGCGGGTGGAGGGGATGTGGAGGGAGTGTGGTGGAACGTGGAGGGGGGTGGGTGGGAAAATAAGTAAAACAATAACGTAGTCTTTGAAACAATTTAACGTTATTATGTGAAGGGGTATTTGGAGGGGATGTGGAGGAGCGTGGAGGGGTGTGGAGGTGGTGGAGAGCAAATAAATAACAAAAATAACGTAGTTTTTAAACAATTTAACGCTATTATGTGGAGGGGATGTGGCGGGGGCGGGGGAGGGGGTGGAGTGACTTAATAACGCTTACGATTATATAATATAGGGAGATATATATGGCTGGTTCCATGTCAAGTGAGCACGTCCAAAAATAAAAATGTCTGAAATTCTGAAAATGTTGGTATGTGTACTCAGAGTATGTAAAAAAATTTTAGACCCTAAGGTGTTATATGTCAAGATCAATTATAGGTTGAAAAATGCGATTTTTTTAATATTTTGAGATTTTGTCAACATTGTTTGATTTTTAACTCATAAATTAGGGACTTTTGAGAAAAAAATGTAGGAACATTTTTTGAAGCATTTATATATGTATGTATGTATATGTATAATATATAGTTCACGAGTGACTCCGACTTCATCTTCATTTAATATTTTTTGTATGTAATTGAAAGGTGTTGTGTCAGTAACATTGACTTTGAGACGTTTTGTGACTTTTTGTTTTGTTAAGAAAAATAAAATTTAATGAGTGCGGGAGTTTTTGTACTGTTTAATTTATGAGTAAAAGTATACCTGGTCATTGTATTAGGGTGACTTTTATTTTAAAGTTTTAGACAGTATACCCTTAGTTATGCAGGAAAAACTAGTAATTTTCAATGAACATTGATATTTTATCAAAACTGTCCTTGAGCATGGGAATGCGAGTATACCACTTGAAAAAATTATGTAATATCTAACACCTGTACCACACAGAATTGTGAACTCCAAATTTTTAAAAACATAATTATAAAGAAAAATAAAATTATATTGAACTTTCATTGCAAAAATAACCTAAAGAAACATATTTTTAACTCTATTCATGGGCAACACTGGCTTAATAATTCTTTTTTTTTTAATAATCGGAGTTCATGGTTATAATACGAATAAGTTGAATAAGATATCCTTAAAGTTTCAGATTTATTCATTGTAATCCTATGCGCATAAGTTTCAGATTTATTCATTGTAATCCTATGCGCATAAGACTTGCTGAACATTGGAAAATCATAAATGGAGAAAACCGCACTTTTGTTAAAATAAGAAATAATTTTCTGATGATATTAAAACAATTTTTCTATCGCAGAATGTCGATCAAATTTTTCTTGTAATAATTTCTATGTTTTCTGAAGTTTGCCTGCACAGTAAAGAGTAGATTTGGGCACAGGTTAGGATTCAGTTAACGTAGAAACACGCTGGATTGTGTGCGATAAAAGTCGGAGGAAAAATACGTATAAATAACTATTAAGTTCATTAAAATGATCTCTAATTCAAATATTTAGATTAAAGTGTGTTAATCTTAATGTTTACATTACCAGTTTTTCGGTTATGTTACCAAAATGAACTTTGATGTCCATTATAAGTGGCGCGCAAAGAATAAGATTTGCAATTTAGTTTAACTTCAAATAAATAAATAACATGTTTAAGGAGGTTGTATGCGTAGATATATGTCTAAAAATGATTTTTTTTATTGAAATTCCATTATTATAAAATTAGATATCGTCAAATTTAGACTTTAAAAAGGAAGAAGTTGACAAAACAGTGGAGACGTTTTCATTTGTTATCCGATTTGAATTTTGTAGATCTCATTTTGTTCCTTGGCAGATTTCAGGGGGACTTACCCATATAAAAATTAAATAACATCCAATAACCTGCAAAGTTACAGCCTATAGTTTATAAGTCCATATAAGTGTTTTTGTAAGTTTGAACATGTACAAGTAGAAACTATAGGCTGTAACTTTGCAGGTTATTGGATGTTATTTAATTTTTATATGGGTAAGTCCCCCTGAAATCTTTTAAGGAACAAAATGAGATTTACGAAATTCAAATCGGATAACAAAGGAAAACGTCTCCACTGTTTTGTCAATTTCTTCCTTTTTAAAGTCTAAATTTGAGGATTCGACAAAAATCCCTTAATTCGTGGTAAGAAAGGTTTGTTTTTATGATATATCTACGCATACAACTTCCGCAAAGGCCTTATAATTCACTGAAACTATTTTATTATACTATCCTACAACCTAATCTTTCGATTCCGCTATTTTTTGGAAATCGTTAAATAACCCAATTCGAATATATACAGGGTTCATAATTAAAACATATACGGGGATCCATAATTAGAACACATAGATGGTGTGTGTAGTTAAGATATGTACAAGGTGTTCATAATTAGGGTATATGCAGGTTGTTCAAATAAGATATATGGGCATATCCACGAAACTTTTAATTTTTTGCGTTAAGTAACAACATCATAAATAGTTTTTATTTTATTATAATTGAATCTTTGTTTTTTTTATGTTATTTCTACACATCATTAGAAATATTATTGCCTAACATAGACCAAACATGTGGTGTTTTGAAGATTCTACAAATTTTCCAAGACGGATAAATCGCGTAAAACGAGTGTTTATCTCGAAAACGTACGTATGTATGGACATATGTTAGAGGATCCGCTATTATTATGTGTAGATAGTAGATAAATGTAAATGAAATATTTTAAAAGAGGGAGGATGGAAGATAATGTATAGAATAATTCCGAAAGGCAATAAAAAAAATATTTTCTGAAATTATAACATAAAACGATAATTATAACAGCATTTTCTCTACACCAATGGTATTTCATTAACATAATGTCGATTGATATAGAAAATGAGTGACATGATTATCCCACATACGTGCACGTACACACACTATAAAGAATCTTCGATAGTAGTAAAACATATCAATAATAAAGAAAAATCATACGCAGCATCCGCTACATATGAACCACACCCGAGATGGTCATCTCGCATACGTGCACGTATAACCACTGTAAAATTATTGAAAATATTTTATATGGAACGTTGTTAATGGTTTTTTTTCTAAATATACTGATATTACTGCCCTTACCAAGTTAGCGTGTTGCATATCAAATTTTCAATAGTTTAATCTATAAAATTATTGATTTTTAATATTTTGGCTCTACGAATTTTTATTTTCGATATTTACAACTTTACGATTTTTTTCTATACTTTCGTCTTTCAATCTTTCTATATTATATTCAATACTAATATTTTCCGAATTTTCTTCTTTCTAAATTAAACTTTTCAGAATTTTTCATTTTCCATAGAATATCTTTCCGAATTTTGCTTTTATGCAATATCATCTTTCCGAATTTTGCTTTTATGCAATATCATCTTTCCGAATATTTAACTACCCCCTAGCAGTAAATAACATCCATAATAAAGAAAACTCATACGCAGCATCCAGTGCATCTAGACCACACCCGAGCTGATCATTTCGCACACGTTCACGTGCACCCACTATAAATAATCTTGTAAATAATCTAAATAAGTGACTGGACCAGTTAAGCAGGTTTCGCTTAACTGGTTAGGCTAGAGTAGTTGAGCTAGCTTTGCTCAAGTACCAGATTTACAGGTTCATGTCTAATATACTGAATATAAATAGATATTAGAGTTTATCCACTTAAATTAGTTGGTTATCTCTCTATGTTGGCAACGCCGTATTAGCCATTGGTGCGCCCCTACGGCCGCCGCTACCTGGCGCCCCTGGCCAAAAAGAAAAAAAAGGTCGTCAGAACGATAGACGTCCCGTAATTGACTTCATTTACGATTCAAAATACGGAAAGGTTTTCTTTCCAATCCTGTCTGATTTTGTCCCAACTTTTCTAAATGTTACGAACCTTTCCGGACGTTGTCGAAAATGTAATTTGTATTTTGGTAAACTTGTTCATTTACATAACATATGTGTAAATTATATTATAATATATATAGTGATTCACTAATTATTTATGCTATGTTAAAATCATCCGATCCTTTCCGTTTATTCCGGAATTGCAAGTATTCAAAAAACTATTCAACAAGTACAAAAATATCACTATAACAATAAAGAAAGGTAATCAAAGTGACTAATGTATACAATTTTTGTTCTATTTATACATATAAACGTTTATAATATTTAATATAAATATTTCCCGTATATCAATCTGCACCGCAATATATTCAATATATATCGAATTTTTTATTTTTAATTTCGATAGCTCAATTAGAAAACAAGAATATTATGTCAATCCAAGAGCAATATAATGTCATATAGTAAATCTCATAAAATGGTAGCGAAATATTTTTCCCAACGCTTGAAATATTAAAACATATTAATCTAAGTCATATTTCGGAAGCTCATTTTTCTAAATTACTCGAAGTACACACTATATTAATAAAATCGTAAACCCTAAATCCAAAACCCAACTACCACGAGCAGAGCATTTTTCAATAAAAAGTTTTTATAATAAACTCGTAAACCCTAAACCCTTAACTCTAAACCCAACGACCCCAAGCTGAGCATTTTGCAATTAAAAAATGTTGCTATTAAAAAATGTTGCTATTAAAAAATGGACAATCGGCAGTAAACTATTTTGTATAATAGAATGATTAGCCTTAGGCCCAAACTGAGTAATTTGCAATAACAAATTTTCATTATAAAATCATAAACCTAAACCCTTAACTCTAAACCCAACACCCCAAGCCGAGAATTTTGCAATTATACAATGTTGCAATAAAAACATTATAATAATAAAATCTTAAGCCATAAACTCTAAACCCAAATAAATCAAACTGAGCAATTTGCATTAAACAAATTGAAATAATAGAATTGTTAACCCTAAACCCTAAGCCCTTAACCCAATTAGCCCAAGCCGAGTAAACAACAAATTTCAAAATAAAATTGTAAACCCTAAACCCAACTACCACGAGCAAAGCATTTTACAATAAAAACATTAAAATAATAAAATAGTAAGCCCTAAACTCTAAACTCAAATATCCCAAGCTGAGCAATTTGCAGTAAACAAATTTAAATAATATAATTGTTAACAATAATCCCAAAACCGTAAATCCAAGTAACCTAAGCTGAGTAATTTTCAATTAATCAATTTTCATAGTAAATTCGTAAACCCTAAACCCTAAACCCAACTACCCCGAGCTGAACATTTTTCAATAAAAACATTGTAATAATAATATCGTAAATACTAAACCCTAAATTCAAATAACCCAAACTGGGCATTTGGCAGTAAACAAATTTATATAATCGAATTGTTAACCTTAAACCCTAAACCCTAAACTCAATTAACCCAAGCCGAGTAATAAAAATCTTTTATAATAAAATCGTAAACCCTAAATCACGACTACCCCGAGCTGAGCATTTTGCAAATAAATAATTTTAATAATAAAACCTAAGCCCTAAACTCAAAACCCAAATAAACCAAGCTGGGTAATTTGCAGTACACAAATTGAAATAATAGATTTGTTAACCATAAACCTTAAACCCTAAACGCAATTAACCCCAGCCGAGTAATTAGCAATTAAACAATTTTCATAATGAAATCGTACCGAGTAGAGAATATTGCAAAAATATAATTTTAATAATAAAATCGTAAACACTAAATTCGACTACCCGGAGCAGAGCAGTTTGCAATTAAAATTTATTAATAATTAACCCGTAAACCCTAAACCCAATTATCCCGAGCTGAGCATTTTGCAATTAAAATTTTTTAATAATTAAACAATAAACCCTGAACCTCAACTCTAACTACCCCAAGTTGAACATTTTGCAATTAAAAGATTTTTAATAATGAAACCAGAAATTCTTTATCCTAACACCGTAAATCCAACTACCCCGAGTTGCGCATTATGCGAATAAATAATTTTAATAATCCAATCGTTAGCGCAAAAGTTTAAACCCAAATATCCCAAAACCCGATTAACCCAATCCGAGTAATTTGCAATTAAGGAATTTCCATAATAAAATCGTAAACCCTAAACCCAACTACCCCGAGCTGAGCATTTTGCAATAAAAACATTATAATAATAAAATAATAAGCCCTGAACTCTAAACCCAATCAACCCATGCTAAGCAATTTACAATAAATAATTTTAAGTAATAGAATTTTGAACCCAGGCCTTAAACCCTAAACCCAAATAACCCAAGCTGACCAATTTACAATAATAAAAATTTAAATTAATTTAAATATGTAAATACATAGATAATAATAAATAATAATATGTAATATACACGTATATTTGACTCTTTTTCGTGAAGTGAAATACACTCAATTTAGAGTTTAAGGTTAACAATTCTATTATTTAAATTTGTTAACAACAAATTGCTCAGCTTGGGTTATTTGGGTTTAGACTTTAGGGCTTACAATTTAATTATTATAATGTTTTCATTGCAAAATGCTCAGCTCGGCATAGTTGGGTTTAGGGTTTCCGATTTTATTATGAAGTTTGTTGTTTACTCGGCTTGGGCTAATTGGGTTAAGGGTTTAGGGTTTAAGGTTAACAATTCTATTATTTCAATTTGTTGTATGCAAATTGCTCAGCTTGATTTATTTGGGTTTAGAGTTTAGGGCTTACGATTTTATTATTACATTGTTTATATTGCAACATTGTATAATTGCAAAATTCTCGGCTTGGGTTAATTGAGTTTAGTGTCTAAGGTTAAAAATTCTATTATTTAATTTTATTTACTGCGAATGGTTCATCTTGGGTTTAGAGCTCATGGTTTACGATTTTCTTATTAAAATTATTTATTTGCAAAATGCTCAGCTAGAGATAGTTGAGTTTAGGGATTTGGGTTTAGAACGTATGGTTTAATTATTAAAATTTTTTAATTCGCATAATGCTCCGCTTGGGGTAGTTGGGTTTAGGGTTTAGGTTTATGATTTTATTATGAAAATTTTTTATTGTAAATTACTCAGTTTGGGTTTAGGGTCTAAGGTTAATAATTCTATTATATAAATTTGTTTACTGCCGATTGCCCATTTTTTAATGTCAAAATGTTTGAATTGCAAAATGCTCAGCTTGGGTCGTTGGGTTTAGAGTTTAGGATTTAGGATTTACGATTTTATTATTATAGTGTGTACTTCGAGTAATTTGGAAAAATGAGATTCCGAAATATGACTTATATTAATATGTTTTAATATTTCAAGCGTTGGGGAAAATATTTCGCTACCATTTTATGAGATTTACTATATGACATTACATTGCTCTTGGATTGACATAATATTCTTGTTTTCTAATTGAACTATCGAAATTAGAAATAAAAAATTCGATATATAATGAATATATTGCGGTGCAGATTGATGTACGGTAAATGTTTATATTAAATATTATAAACATTTATATGTATAATCAGAATAAATATTGTATACATTAGCCACTTTGATTACCTTTCTTTATTGTTATAGTGATATTTTTGTATTTGTTGAATAGTTTTTTGAATACTTGCAATTCCAGAATAAACGGAAAGGATCGGACGATTTCAACATAGCATAAATAATTAGTGAATCGATGATTTTCGATCGACCTTCGACTTTCGAATGAATCCTACCCGGCATAATTCTCTTATCAGAAACATAGCTCTTGCTCCGAGTAAGAGCGATATTCGTCAGGCGCAAGAGTATTTTCATACTCGGAATAATAAGTGTTTCAATGAGCGGAGCCCAGAAAGAGTTTTAAAAAAACTCTGAACTACTGCTTCAAACACGATGGTGCGATTACGTATATAATTTTTTTCATGTCATTGTGTCAGATATGGTTTACACGACTAAGACATACGTATATACTCCCGCACGCACGTGAATCTATCAACAACCTCATGCGTGAAGCCCCACAGTCCTGCGACAGTTTTCGCCTTCATCGTCGGAGTAGGCGTGCGCTCGACACGTCTCGTGCATTCAATTTCGTTTACTCGCACGGATTTCGCCATACGCCGTGAGCAGCTGCATCGGACAGTGACTGCCCGAACTTTGCATTTTAATCTGATCTTCGGCGTCTTACGTATACGGTGGATGATCTTCGACGCCTTGCCACCGCACGTGGCCGCCGAGATAGACGCTGGCTGCAGATTTTTCGATATCTCACTCTCGTTGGATATATGAAGGGTGGCGGGTGGTGGTCGTGAGTTCGCTTTGTGAGCATTGGGAGAGAGAACTAAGGGAGAGCCGCGGCTGATTTGACTAAGCTGCAGGAGAGAGTTCATTGTGTCGGGGGAGTGTATTTAATTCGCTTTAAGGTTGCGGGTAAGAGAAGTTGAGGGTGAAGGGTGTATTTGTCAACTGCCTGATGCGACTGTTGCGCCGATAGTGAGATTTATTATAGAGCTGCGGGCGCGTTCATAATTGATTTAGTTTTTTTTTTCGTGGTTGTTGTTCTTGGCTCTTCAAACACATATGCTAGGAAGAATGCATTCGAATTAGAGATGAATTAGAAGTCACCCTAACAGGATCAAAATTTAAATTGAGAATAATTTATTTAAAACTGAAGTTTGTGCAAAACTAATAATATTATATTATGATATTAATACATAATAGAAATATCCTGGAGCGTACTGAATAATTTTCAACTTAAGTACTTTCTTCTGCAATATGGAAGTAAGATTTATCAAAAATATACTTTAACCTACTTAGGATATTACAATAAAATAATAATAATTGAGAATCTTCTGTCAGGACTTCCAATTTAAAAAAACATAAAAGCTTAAATATCCCATTAAGAAGAAAATAATTATAAGATCTAATCGAATAAAAAGATAACTAGAAAATCAAGAAAAAAAGTATTTACAAAATGTATCTAGATACTTTTGACTGAAGTTGCCCATGTATATTGTATCTTCTCATATCTTCTTGGCGTGAATTGTTTGAGGAATGTTCTTTTTCGCTGCAAAAATATTTTTAAGCTTATATTGTTATACATTGCCCGACATTGACTACAGTTAAAACTGCGATTCCTACATTTTTAAAATATACAGCAATTTTTGTATACGTCAAGATATGGTACAAAATCGTCCAGAGTCTGCTATACCTTAGCCAACAATAATCTTCCTTCCTCCAAAATCAGAAGCAAAAAAAAACGTTCCAGTCACCACCCTCCAGCTCAAAAGCGATTTTTCTCTCCTCTCTCTCTCTCTCTCTCTCGCTCTGGAGTAGCTTTCCGGCCGTCGGTCGCGCGCCGTCTCATCGAGTCGCGCTCGAAATCCCGATAATCCGCGATGAGACACAGATTGAGTTCTCCCCCCCCCCCTTCCGGCGAGGGAAAAAGAAGATTGGAATCCCTCGCTATGCTCTCGCGCAACCGACAGAGGACGAGAGTGGTAGGAGGCCGCGGCGCTGGCGCTCTCCGCGGGGGATGATAAAATTGCGGACTGTACGCGGACGGACGAGCCAGGTGTTAGCGTAAGCCGGATCGGGTTCTCGCGTCGTATCGCTCTTCTGCGAGCCTTTAGCACTGTGCTCGGACTCTCAGAGTCGAGCGTTGCTGCTGCTGAGGCTCTTTATTTGAGGGCTTGCTTTGCTATTCTTGCTGAGGGTGCGAGCCGCGTGTGTGCTATATTGCCTTTTTCGTTGGTTTTTATATGTTCACTTATTTTTGTTTTCTTAGGAGCTGAAATTTTATATTAGGTACGGAGTGTTTATAGTGTGTTTACTTTGCTGAAATCGAAATAATGGATCCCTTGGATCTACCAACAGGGAACAAATGATTCAATATTTTAATTCATTTGAGAATATGCAAGGTTGAAAGTTATAAAAAATGCACCTAATAATTGATAAATACATGCAGTTAAAATATTACATTCTTTACTGTCTTTTTTTATAATTATTAATCTTGTAAGTACCTATATCTTTTGAACGACTTCAGATATCGTATTGTGTATTGTTTTACATCGCTAATTAAAGCTCTTACTATATTGTACACTCGCTGTTAAAAATATCTGGTCGAATTTCTTTGAATTTTTCGACATCCTCCAAAGAGGTTAGCAACAATGAGCATTCAATACAATGAGGTTGTATTCTAACAAAATTCAAATAAATTCGACCAGATATTTTTAAGGCCGAGTGTATACTTTTAGTGAAATTGACTTATTTAGCAAAATTTGAAAAAGCTTGTCAACGTTTGACATTAATAAGCATAGTTTGGCAAAGATTAGTAAAGTTTGTAAACAAATTTTTTCTACCAGGATAACGATAGTGTTTCATGTCAAAATTATAGATATTGGAAAAATATACAAGAGAATTTTCTTATTTTTTGTTATAAACTTAAGTTATTTGAACCTAACATATCCATATAGACCCATGGCAAATATCGATTAATTATAAAAAGTTCATAGCTTAAACTGAAAAATAACTTTGACTGTATATTGTAGTATTAGTATAATAATGTAATTGTATTCAATATATGTGTATTTTATGAATATATATATTTATTATATACTTTGTCACAGCTAATACAATTTGATCTTATATCTGTGCCTTATATTCTCGTCATCGCAAAAAGTGTAATATTTTAAAAACTAACAAATTATTACATAAAAACATGTTTTAGCACTATAGGAACTAATTTCAAGCATTCCCGTAGATGTATGTACGGGTGTGTGTTTGTAGTCAAGTTTATACAATAACTCAGCGAAACTGCAGTGAAACCAGCTGAAACTTGAAGAGATTACTTGTCTCATTATAGGAACTAACGTAGATACGTGAGCTTCCCATAATGAGACAAGTAATCTATTCAAGATTCAGCCGGTTTCACTACAGTTTCGCAGAGTTATTGCATAAACTTCAAAATAGATTTTACAGTCATATCCGATGAGTATATTTACATATAGGACAACTTTTAAAGATATCAAACATCAAATTTTAGTTGTATCTTAAACAAATTTCATATTTGTATTAAATTATCCATGGTAAAGTTGTAGATCTCAGTACATACTACTCTCTCGTATTCAAATTTCTTTACAACAACGTCATTTAAACAAACTTTGTCTAGAGAAACGAAAAATAAAGCGCAAAAATGGCATAAAAACTCAATTTGTAGGTCACAATTGTTTATATGCATGAAAGAAATATCAAAATTCAATATAAAACTAAAAGTCTTACACTTTCCTCTATAAATGTTTAATTACAATCAAATCAAGCGAGAAAACCTCATCGTACCACAGTAATAGGTAATTTAACCCTGCATTCCAGCCACTTCAAAAAGTGCCGCGTTTGTTTTAATTTACTCTCAAAGAGGAATACCGAACGCACACGCTCTGGCCGAAACACAGACGCGCACCTAACTCTGCGAAGACACTGAAGCAAGAAGGGGGAGAAAGAGAACTACACACACTCGCGTACATGCACCCACCCAGCACAGCCCGTAATTTGTTTCAAGATCGTATCTTCAAAGTGGCTTTTCGTCTGCTCGTTCTCGGCGCGGGACGCGAGCTGCGGAGACAGAGAGATAGGGCGCACCAGGCGAGAGACAGTTAAAGGACACTCGACGGAAATGGGAATGGGGAATAGACTGGAAATGGGACTGTGCGGGAGCGAGATCGTGGCGTCTGTCTCTCTCTCTCTCTCTCTCTCTCTTCTTCCTTTTTCGGCGAGCACGTGTACGATCGAAGGAAAGAACTGCGCGTCGTCAGAGAGAAAATCGTAATAAAGAGGAAGGACATGGCGAAAAGAGCGTCCCGGGAAATTGGGAGATGGGGGAATAGAAGGAGAGGAGGATGCTCGATCGCGGAGAGTTAAAAGAGGCGCCCGCGCGCGCGTTACGGGAAAAATAGGAGGATTTTGGATCTCGCTCGCTTTCTGTGTCTATCAATTTGTTCACTTCGAGGATGTCGATGCGCTTTGTGATCATAATTGGTAGGTAAAGCAAGACCCGCCTTCGCCTCGATGTGTTTGGATATCACCTTAAGCTTATTAACGTAATGTTGAATTGTTGATCTATGCGAGGCGAGATTCGACTGTGTGCATTATCGAGAGTATGTGTCAGTTATTCTGATGACATGTTTGATGAAGTAAGATTAGTATAGAGAATGTTGGAGAACTATATGATATTTATTTATAATATTAAACATTATTAAATTCGATCATTAAGTTCAAAGATTTTTGATTTCATGAGCAAATTCTTTTACATGAATTTTTAAAAATATCGGTCTTGTCTTATTTTTTTAATTATAAGTTATGAAATAATCATTTTATGTTTATAATAAACTAAATACGTATAATTCATCAAAAGTAAATTTACATTTTAAGTTTTATTTAAATTCTGCAATAATAAATTCCAGTACAATTTTCTCTATAATTTCATTATAATGTACATATAATATAAATATATATTATTTTGAAATCTAGCTGAAATATTAATTGTGTATACTGATATATAGATTATTATAGTGTTATTCAACTGTAACTTGTACAGTAATATGCTGTTATTTTAAGCGAATTTGTCAAAACTGTGAAAAATATTATTTACAAATCTAAACACGTAAAATTACATTAGGTAGTATGCATGGATCTCATCTTGCAGCTCTTGCATCTCGATTTCGCTTCTCGAAAGCCTTCCGTATTTCGTATACGAAATCAATCTTCGGCTGCAGCTCTTCTGCGATCGTATCGCATATCATTTGCAATAGTCAATATTAAGGTCGTTCTACACTTTCGTAAGCAAAACAACAAACATTTCTGTTTAAAAGTTAAAACATTTATATATGTTATATTAAGAAAAATCTATACCTTTTTTACTTTTTATTCATTTTGAATAATATATTAATTCCTTTGTCAATATTTATGTAAAATAAGTTGATATTGATAAGTATGCTTATTTTATACATAAAAGTTTATGTTTATTTCATTTGAAATAAATTTGAAGACTATAAATGTTCTATATTCGATTGCGTTATTGAAACCATTACTTTATATATAAAACGCTTACTGCGTGCCAGATATCCATAAATCTATCTAAAATTTGGTTCAGATTCAAATTTTTATAACATTTTGAAAATGCTGTGTACTTTGTGCAATAATTGGTATTCTGCAAGAATGCACCACAGCTTAATTAAAAATATTATACCAAGTATTCAAACAAAATTTAGGTTGATCAATTAATTTCAAGTGATTTATGTTTCTTACTTTTAAAAATAATACCTATAATAAATTGATAAATAATTCTGACAATTATTGACGTTTGGTGAATAAATCTTCTTACAATATCAAAATATACACTATAATTTCTTGTTTGAAATAAATAAAAATAGACCCCGCGCCCCTTAAAAAACTTTCAAAGAATGAACTGTTTTTATCATAGTATTGATAGGGCCTAAGTATGTATTACAATACCCTTTGTATTATACTTGAAAAGAAAGGAAAGATAACGTGGCGATTGAGAATCAAAATATAACGTTGTCACCGTACAGTACTATATACAGTATGTACACAAAGTTTGCGACTCCGCTAAGCCGTTGTGTTGCTAGCGCTACTCAAAGACGTTCTAAGGACATTTTCCGGGCAAGGGCCTTCCAAATTATCCAAATGTTGCCATTCGAGCCTCGAAGCGAATACCGTGCAGACGGAGTGGATACGTGCGATCACTCCTCATTGACGCCGTTTACGTCGATTCTCTTGCCTTTCGATTATCTCAAGTGTAAGTGTTGTTTTTTGTCTACCTTCTCATTTGTGTTTTACTGTGAACTCCTGTGCACTGCGATAGATTTTATTTTTTGGCAATTGCGTGACGTATGCTGTTTTTTTAGAGGATAATGCGCGTGAAGAGTGTGCCGAGGCATCTACCGCGAACGAGAAGATTTGAAGAGAACAGCACTATGTGTCTAAAGGCAATGGATTTGAGTAAATATCAGGAGATAGTTCGAGAAATGGATTTGGTTGTTCGGAAACAGGTGCGTGTAAAGTGCAGTGAAAGTGTAAAAAATCAAATTTTTTATGTTAATTTGTTAAATGAAGCTTTTTAAGTCCTTATATTATGAATCCGTGCTATTCTATAATAATTCATATTCCGTGATCTTTGTTATTTTCATTGTCTTTTAATGTTCTGTAGAAGCTTCATTATGTACACTGAGAAATTTTTTTTAATACTTACTTAAAACTGCAGTGATACTTTATCATAATGTTAAATAAATGCTATTGATAAAAATAAATATTTATTATAGTAACTTAATATAATATCAAACCTGAGATATTCTAAAATAAATTAAACTTTTCTAATTTTTATCAGTAAGTTTTAAATAAAGGAAAATAATAAACAATACTTTCTTTTTGAGTATATTGAAATGTTCGCAGTATAAAATATTACAATATTTAGTTTATGGATTCCCCACTATAAGCTTTAGTACATTTTTAGTGACAGATACTTTATATTTCTCTTAATGTACACTAAACGGAAAATGTGCTTGGATACATTTGAATTTATTTCTTAAATACTGTAATAACATTGGATCAAATGCTCGTTTTTGCTAACCTCATTGGAGGGTTTAAAAAATTCAAATAAATTTGATCAGATATTTGTTCTATCGAGTGTACATTAACTTATTTTTAACAAATAATTATTTTAAATTCGAGAAAAGTTACAAATTTTGTTTAGTCTATATGCTGTGATGATTTTCAATTTCTTAAAGGTACAGGGATTATGCCAATTTTCCAGTTTGTGAATTTATAAACACAGTATCAGTATTTTCTCAGAAATGAGTATTCGATATTCTACTTTAAATTTATACTTGCAATGTTTGTAATGCTAGTGTTTAATTTTTATTTTTCTGATGTTCGATTATGAACTAATAATGATATTAAATAAAAGATATATCACAAAATCATATAAAAATATAATAAAATTACTCATCGGTAGTTAAGGAAAGGCACATTTAATAATTATTGTTGTAGCCAATTTTGTTTTTAACTTTGGATGAAAAAAGGGCCCAACCAATACATAATGTTTTTGAAAATCACCTCAAAAACACATTATAAAGTAATAACAAAAATTTTGTAATTGTTCGAGAGTAACAAATTTGAATATTTTTTGTTGAAATGCTTTTATTATATTTTATACGTTATATTAAATCCAATAAAAATAGCTAAAAATAATGGCTGAAATTTAAATTTTGCTAGAAAAAGTATTCGTAAAATTTGTTGTCGTCTAAGCTGCATAAGGAAATGTCTACATTTTTGACTTAAAAATTTGAGGACAAAAAAACAAATAAACATACATGATCGATACGTTAAATAAAAATGTTAAAATAATATTTCGCTTTTGCAGAGTGAAATCCCTCAAAGTAAGTTCGAGCAGTGGCGGCCCTTCTCCCCGGACAGCAAGGTAGAGGCCGTGGACCTGTCTCTAAAAGCCACGACAAACCTCTCGATCGCCATTCCTCCATCCAGCGACGATTCCAACAAGTTCAAGGACACCTATCTCTACCAAATAATGACCGACCCGAACTTCCTCAAGCAGCTCACCCGGGACAAGCAGCAAACCGCCAAAGCTACCGCCTGTCCCTACTGCAAGAAGGAGTTCAGCAGCGAGTCCGAGGTCAAGCAGCACCTCAACGTCCAGACGGACAGCGCGTCGAATCAGCTGTCCTGCTGCGCCTGCGGCAAGTCCTTCGCCCAGAAGCGCTACCTGCGCTACCACCAGCGCTCGCACTCCGAGCGCAACAAGTACGCCTGTCGCATATGCACGCGCAAGTACTCGCGCCACGACAATCTCACGCGCCACAACATCTTCCACACGAATCCGGACAAATTCCCTTGCAACAGCTGCGAGCGCACCTTTGCCCGCAAGGACTTGCTGAACAAGCATCTCAAGTGCCACGAGAACAAGTACAAGTTTCACTGTGACGTGTGCAAGAAGTACTTCAAGGGGCCGATCACTCTGGAGAATCACACGAAGCTCTTTCACCCGGGACTGGAGGGGAATAATAGCGTTGCCGAGTCGTTCTCGAGCTTGAGCACGTGCATGAGCGATGTTAAGTGAGAATTATTGATAACTGTTCAATTGTGATGTTGAGAACAGGAAAAGTTATTCTCGTTGATGTTGGTATCTTGTGTTTGTGAAAACTGTAGTCTTTATTTGCGTGAAATTCGTAGAATTTATAATGTATCGTTATTAAGTACATATCTGTTGACAGATAAGTAATCATATCTGCGTGATAAATAAAACATATTTTGTGGCATTTTGGAAATGCTTTGTAAAATAAGAAAAAGAATTATATAAAAACTGTATAAAATTTATAAATTATGTACGTATTATATAAAAAGTAGGCATTAAATGAAATATTTGTATAGCAAGTATAGACATGTTGTTATGATTATTATTTCTTTAGTTTTAAACAACTTTTTCCTTGGTATTTTGATTCGTTACTGTACATATAAATATTTTAATTCATTTACTTATACTTATATTATACAATATTATTATTTTTACTAGCTCACTATTTTTATATTCGTTTTATTTTTTTTTTACATTGAAAAACAATTCGGTTATTATATACTTCTATTAAATAAAAAATTACAAAGTATTGAATTAAGAGAAATTTAATTAACAAAGCTGTAGTCCTTAAAAACTAAAATTTTCGAAACCCTCAAATGTTAGTTTAAGAGAATATAACTTTTTAAATTAAATTTGGTTTCTATTCCCACTCTCATTGTCATTTATACATTTAAAGTACATTGTGTGTTTTCAATTTGACCTAGTAGGTGCGGGGTGTAATGTCAAACTAAACACAATATTAGTTTCTCATAAAAGTTTATACAGTGAAGTTACGATATATAGCCGCTCAAACTGGGTGATTTTCTAAAAAAATTCAAAAGTATATCCATGCTAGTTAGTACTTTTATAATCTAAATCTAAACGTTATTTAATATTATTTGAACTATAAAAAAGAAACACATTTAGCACAGAGGCCATTTTAAATTTTGTGGAGAATCACTTACATCGAGCGGCCATATATCAAGAGTCTACTATCTATATATATATATATAAAAGAACTTGTTCTGACTGACTGATTCATCAACGCCCAGCCAAAACCACTGGATCGTTCGGCGTGAAAAGTTGTGGGTACGTTCCACCCACATAGTAGGTACTCACTAAGGAACGGTTTCTTAAAATTTCACCCCCGGGGTGGAAAGGGTTTAAATGTGATTTTTAGTTTTTTTACTATATTTCTTCAGTGAAAAAAGATTTTGAGACGGTTTTTGCGGCATAACATATAGTATGAGATTATATGGAGAACGATTTCTGGGTTTTATGAAATTCCACCCCCGGGGGTGGAAAGGGTTAAGATGTGTTTTTTCTTTCTTTTATTATGTTCTCCAATCAAAGTAGATTCATACATGTCTCACATACATAGTATAGTATATAATACTAATAAAGTGCCGCCAGATGGCTACGCTGAGCCTTACCCGTAAGTGAAACAATCGAGTCTAGAGTATATATAAAAGCGATAGAGCCTTAAGAAGGCATTAGGAGTCTGAGAGCCCTACCCAATCGTGAGTAATATCACTGTGTTCCTGCATTATTTTCGATAGTTTGCAGTTGGTTGTTTGAGTATTTTACCATGAGTGTAGAAAGAACATGACCTAACTGACTGACTAACTGATTCATCAACGCTCAGCCAAAACCACTGTACCGATCAACTTGAAAATTTGTGGGTATTTTCCTACTAAATGATAGGTGCTCACTATGAAAGAGTTTTTTGAAATTCCACCCCTAAGGGGTGAAAAGGGATGAAATGTGTTTTTATGGGTTTTTACTGCATTTCTGCAAGTAAATAAAATTTTAAATTGATTCTTGCGGCAAAATATCAGAAATACGATTATATAACAACCAATTTCTGGGTTTGCCGAAATTCCAGCCCTAAGGGGTGAAAAAGGGTGAAATGTGTTCTAATATTTTTGTACTATATTTCTTTAATTTATCCAACGAAACAAGATTTTATTGAAGACAAGAGATTAAGTTGATTCATGCGCGAATTTTTTGAAAAAGTATAAATTTCTTCAGGTTAATTTTCAACTAAATATAATTAAGAAGCAAAATAAATATTTATAAATCAATCTATATCTATAAAAGAAGAGGTCCGATACACCTACTCACTGGCTCACTCACTGACTCACTCACTCATCAACGTCCAGACCAAACCACTGGATCTATAGATTTGACATTTTTGTGGTATATATCTCTTATGGTGTAGGGGTGAGATAAGTACGGATTTTACCCCATCCACCTCTAAGAAGGTGAAAAAGAGGTAAACGTGTTTTTACGTTTTTATAGATAACTTCGGAATATCGAAAGTTATGAATTCGATTTTTATCCCCAAAGGTTGCCTATAAAACTACCTAAATATCTATTTATGGATTTATGGTTACCCGAAAGGGGTAAAATCCTTTCTTATCAAAACCATAACACATATATATTTCATTATATTATAAAATTTCAAGTCTCCAAGTCAAATAATAGATATTATTTACTTGTGAGTTCCACGCACTATTAGCACGGTTGAAGCCGTGACGGGGGATGCTAGTATATTTCATAAATGAATATTAGTTCAATGTTTAAAAAAATCAAGTATAATATATTTGAGACTTTACTGTTAAGGGGGTGTCAAACTCAAACTTTATCGTTCCTACCTTACTGACCAGAGAATTCTGAAATATTGGCTATAATTAAAAGAATAAATATAATTATGAAAAACTAAGAGGTCAATGCACTCCGTGATACAAGTATCTACCACTGTGCGAAGTTTCAAACAAAAACTTCAAAACCTCAACGAATGGCATTGGAATGAAATTTGAAGGGTTCTTGACGGTTCGAGTCTGAGATAATATAAATTTCGTTCCAATAGCATTCGTAGAGGTTATGAAGTTTTTGTTTTAAACTTTGCACAGTGATAGATACTTGCATTACGGAGGGCAATGATGTCTTGGTTTTTCATAATTCAGTTTATTTATTAATTGTAATCAATTGTTCATACCTCGGTCAAGAATTTGAGGTTAGGAATTTCGGCGGGAAATTTGAATGGGTTGACACCCTATTAATAACTAATGATATCCCAGAAAATAATTTTTGATATTGTAGAAATTAATATTTATGGCCATTGATCCGTGCAAAATCTAAGTTCTTATATATGTCCGTATGACTTAGCAATTTTTCTTCCACTACTGTGTAATAGATAATAATTATATACATAAAAACAATAAAACTGTACCTTAAATTAATTTTTGAAATTAATAACTCAATTTACCACTTAGACTCTTAAAAAATGGCTTCGATGCTGAGTAATTCTCACGATGAAGCTTTCAATAAATTAGTCTGAAATTTTTACTGTAGCTTCAGAAAAATAATATACAACTAATAAAAACTCTCTTCTTTGAGAAACTTATAAGAAATAATAATATTGTATAATTCATTATAAAATACAATTCTGTGATGTTTTTTTACATTAATATTATAAACATAAACCCTTATAATTTTGTTCTTTATCACTTTTACAATAAGGGTTTCTTTACTGGATTTATACTAGTATTCTGGAGCTATAGTTCAAATTTTAGACCAATCTGTTAAAACTGTTATCGGAGCTATTTAAAGTCTGAAAAAAAGAAAACATAAAATTTTGTAATAAACCTAGATAATTGTTTAATTATTGTACTTTTATTGTGCAAACTGTTAAAATTCATCCTTTTCCACTGGTCCATACTTGAGGAAAAAAATTATTCAATTTCACTTCGGTCTTTCCCACATGTTGAATGATTTCCTTATATTTTAAAATTTATCAGGAAATGAAATTCTTCATTTAAAGATGATTTAGGCAGTACCTATAAATTAAAAAAAAGAATCTGTGTTCTTTTTACAGTTGATGATTCTATTATAAAAACACTTTAAAAAAATATAATTTTCTTTAACATAAAGTCTCAACCAAACAATCTCGCTACTGTAAACGAACCCTTAACTGATACACCTGAACTCTTCCCCTCTAAAACAATCTCCGTTATACAGCATCCATACACACCACACTCACACGCTCACACGCACGCATTCTCAAATCTCCTCTAACAGGGTGCGATTCGTCAGTCTCGTCGGGGTCCGCGCTCGCAATCAGTCGTGACCGGCGCAACCTGCGCGCAGCTCTCTGTCCCACTGACAATTTTTTTCTTCTTTAACTTTCCTCCAGCAGCCGGTATCGTGTATAGCGTATCGCATCACGAGATCGCGCGCGCGGGGTAAGCCGGGAGCCGCGTTCCGCTCTCCGCGGGGTTTCGCGCGAGCGAGCGAGCTCGAGCCGTTCCGCGTCGCGTAAACAACCCTGATTTATTAGGATGCTGGAGGAGAGTCTGCTGCTGCTACTGCTGTGGAGAGTCTCAGATTTGCGAGATGTGGAGGGGAGGCAGGAGTGGAGGTATTACATCGGGTATTACTAGAGGGGAAATTGTAGTGATGCTGGATTTCGGAGGTAATGAGGAAAATGTGGTTGTTCAATCAAGAAATATTGATATATTATAGAGAATTGTGAGTAATACTATAGATATTTAAAAAAATCATTATTGACTACTTATTAAAATTAAAATTCATGTTTGTATTAGGAAATAAACATTGTTTTTAAATATTTTTTACTTAAATTTGGATTTAGTTGAGAAGAACACCAGATCGATACGAGATCTGTGAATGGTCCCCACACTGATTTCACACCTAGATTTCTGAAGTTTCTGGTACAAAAAGAAGTTAACCGGTGTATGAGGGCATATTTTTAAGCAAATGCATATGGCAAATTTAATGTAAAAAATATATAGATATACAAACATAATAAATTCTAGTGACAATACATGGTCACGCTCCAAAATAAATACAAACATGAATCAACACTTATTTAAAATATGTTTCGCATTTCCATGTAAATCAATAATAATAAAAACACCTGGTTACCCCACCTTTAGTTACCCCCAGGGTTAAAATGTATTAAAATATACACATATGATGGAGAGGGAGGTTCGGATTTAGGGGGGAGGGACAATTTTTAGTACTGTTCCAGGTAGTCAGCTGTTGCTTGGTATCAGACCATCAGACTAGAGGACATAGTTTACAAAACGCGAAAGTGAATCTTATTTCATTTGACCCTAGTCGTAAGTAAAAAGACCTGGTGTAACTGAAGCTTAAAATTATGTATAAATACCTTTACTACGTTTTTAGTACAAGCAATATGTTCTCCTTTGACAAATGCCAATTTCCAAACTTCTTTAAAAAAGTATATTTTATGACAAAAATTTTAATCTTTTTTTAGAAGTTTAGAATTGTTTCATTTACCAGAGGAGACCCACAGGTTAGCTCAACACAACATTATTCCTTACGTTGGGTTAAACCTGACCACTTTTACTCGGAAGTTTAATATAGCTAGAAATGAATTTATAAACTGTAATGAAATTATTAAGAATGATTTAATAAATGTAATTATAAAAGAATAAGAGAATTCAAGAATGAAGCTACTTCGGTTATTAACTGATAAAATGTTTGTTTAGAGTCGTCGGCGACAAGAGAGCCAGTGCAGTTGCGAATCGAAGCTCGAGATGTACACATCGCACCGAATTATTTTCATTTTGATTTTTATACGAACACGTCACAGGATAATTATGATTTAAAGGTTAATAAAAAGAAACATTAAAGGTGTAAATCATTTTGAGTGAACTTACTTGATCTCCACCGTGAAACTTAATTTGTTAAGTAACAAGTAACTTCAAATATTGAAGCGTTTCAATACTTATTTTCTATTAAATTTTAAGTATGCCGTAACAATCCACTGCCTTATTTAATCGAAACAAAAATTGCTGTAATCTTAAGTACAACCACTAAATCATCCAAAAATTAAAAAAGAGACAAATAAAAAATCCAAAACACCATGAAATGACAAATGGAAAGACCAAGATAAAAGTCCTCTCTCTCTCGCTCTCTCTCTCTCTCTCTCTCTCTCTCTCTTTCGCTCTCTCTCTCTCTCTCTCTCTCTCTCTCTCTTTCGCTCTCTCTCTCAGCACACACCACCATTTCAAAAACTAGCTTCAGCAGCACGGGCACACGACGTCTCCCTACACTCACACACTTTCTCTCTCTAATTCCCTCTCCCAACGCGCACAATTAATATCTCTCGCTATCTCGGCGATCTCTCATTACAGCCTGGGCGCGCGCGCGAAATTCGCATGCATCGCGGCTACCGTGCGCTCGCCCCGCGGGACGTCGCACATAACGATGCAGCATCGCGTGCCAATCTGCGTGTATCGAGGATTTATAATCCCGCAGGTTTCGAGGCGGTCTTGGGCAGGATGGAGGATGACTGCTGCTGCAGGCGCGAGGATGATGCGCGAGGTGTTGCGCGCGGCGGAAAGATCGCGTGACTCGTGGGAGATTGGAGCGATGAAGAGCGGTGGGTCAGTTATTTTTCTTTTTGGTTGGTTGCGGGTGGTGGGATTTGGGGTTTGAGGAGGACTGTGGTGAAAAGTATGTTTGATTGGGTAGCGTAACGGTAAGCTGTGTTTGGTTTTTAAAATAGGATTTAAAAAAGGATGAAAATTATGATTTTAAAGTCTGTGGAAGAAGCTAGATTTCTCATACTTGGAAAGCGTGCGAGAAGCGTCCGATTCACGCAATTTTATGGAACACTTGTTTTTTGCACGCTGAGAAAGAAAGAATTTGCTGCTCACACAGTGTGCATATATAACTTTGTTTTTATCGTGTTTTATACATTATAGCAATATTTGAACTAATATCTCGTGATAGAACTTCTTTCACTCGTTTCAAAAAATAGTATGTGTAATACGTTCGCTCAGGTAATTTTCAAACTCGTATGATTATCGCCATCGCTTTGATCGGTCGACAAAATTCACACTCGGTCGAAAATCACCTGTTTCGCGCTCTATTTCCAGAATATACTATTTCGTAATAGTAGACATAAAGTTCGCTGTTTTGTTTGTATTTTACGAGCGTAAAGTAGTACTTTGTTGCAAATTTTGCGTAAAATCGAAAATCGTAGAATCCATCGGTATAATATATTTGTGTCATAACTACCTAGATCCAAAATTATTATAGAAGAATATCACTTTGGATTTTCATTGTTTTAAGAAACATTGACTTTAATGTAGATAGTGGGCGTATAGGTACAGTTATCAGTAGAGAGATAAAGTCATTTTAATTAAGAAAAAGTTGTTGCATTTATTAGTTATTTTCATATTCATTTATTCCCAACGTGCATGACGAGTAGCGACATCTATGTTGGAACTTAGAGAGGTAAACTTAATCCAAATTTCCAAATTTTAGGTGTTCCGACTTATATATACAATAATACTTTCAAGGCTTTCTTTAAAGCCATGTTCCGCCGCCTCTTGCGCTGCAATCGTTTCATTTATCCCCTCTAAGCAGACGCATATAGCGAATATATTGCATATTCATCCATAGCAAACCACTGAAATTTTGGATAGGCGAAATAAAAAATAAATAATGCAGACCTGCTTTTTTTTTTCTTCCGAGGGTATGTAGGAAATGCCACCTAAGGCACACCCAACTGGGTCTGCACAGCCGGATAGTGTGAGACTGGCTGGGGATGCATCTGCCGTGTGTATAATATAGAACGAAAAACAGAATAAACAAAAATGCGGAAAAACTACACAGCCATTGCATCGCATATCGACCCACTAAAACCTACCACCCTTTCCTCTTCTGATGGAACTCACCCTGGTACCGATTATCACATTACCTCAGGGTGGTGCCATTCTAGTATTGTCTCGACAACCGCTGCTGCCTTGACCTGAGCCAAATTTAAAAATTTATAATATAATAATTTTAAATCCCACGAGAGGACGTCAGATCTAACCCGTCTCATTTATACGTGTATTCGAACCGGCGCATTCATCTTCGTACGGAAAGGAGAAGTATCCCTGTCTTTTTTAGAAAACGTCCCATCTTCTCCCTCCACGTCCATTTCCATGGAGTCGTCCGACGTCCCTGGGTTATGTTGGGGTGTCAGAGCGTCTCCCAGCGTTTCATTCATACCTTCGTCGGTTGCCCTGTCGTACCGTTTCTTTTGTCGTAGGACCGTCTCGGCGAATTTTGCCGTGACACTTATTCTCGGCCGTCAGCATTTCGCCCACGATTTCGTTCTCAGACATGAATTGTCCGACCGAGCCGAGAAGAGCTGTTCTTCTTTCTTTCCACTTTTCGCAGATGAAAAACGTGTGAAACGCATCGTCGCGATCAGCGGAACAGAAGAAGCAACTCGGGACTGAACCTTCCCCATACATTTGAGGTGCAGAAGTACCCATGGTCACTCAGGAATTCGGTCAGGTAGTAATTTACCTTCCCATGGTCTCTGTTAATCCAAGGGGCCAGCTGGGCTATCAGCCTTGCTGTCCATTTACCCTTACTAGTTGTGTTTGTCCAGGATCGTTGCCACGTTTCCATGGTGCGTTCCCGTTCCTCTCTATGGACTGTTGTTCTCTCCTGTTTTCTTCCGTTCGTAGATTCGCTTGTGCTCCGTCGCGTGTAGGTCGATCGGTATGAGTCCTCCATTGCGAGCACTGCGGGTCCCGAGACCGTGCGATAGACGCTGGTGACTCTGAGAGTTCCTTATGCTAGCGGAATTGAGTCGAATCGGGTATGAGTCCTCCATTGCATCGACCCATATTTCAGAACCGCACAATAAGATGGATGTAATGACTGACATGAGGAGTCGACGCTTGCTCGCTTTCGGTCCACTAGTGTTCGCCATGAGACGGCACAACCGTGCCGTTTTTTCGACGCTTTATCCGCTGTATACGCTAGGTGACGAAAGAAAGTAAGCTTAGCGTCTAGTTTGAGTAATGCTGACCTATTAGACATTTAATAAATCATATTAATTCGCAAGATACAAACTAGATTTATTAAATGTATTTGTAATATAGTATTGACTGTGTATGGTTACTGTAAAGTATTAAAAAAGTGGATTTAAAATGCAGACATTTATTTAACTAATACGATTTACGGATTAATACGGTAATTGAAAACGAATGATTGACGAGTCATTTCTTCCCTCCAACCCTTCGTGGATTATGCAACACTGCGATCATAAATATGTAAAGTAAATTGCATAAATTTGGATATACCGTAGTATGATCTATGACATGAGTACAGTATCTAATTCGAAGAAATTCATCAGCGCACGATCTATACGATGCTGCTTATCAGAATGTTTCGATCGTCTCAAAGACGATTTTTCTCGATGTCTTATCTGAATCGATTTTTCCTGCGGAAGAGATTATCACGATATGTAGTTTGTTTTCTACAAAGTCTGCTAAATAAATTAATCGTTCAGGTAATGAATGGGATAGTAACAATAAAGATTTGTGAGCCGTTATATAAATCAAAATAATTATTAAAAATAATTATTATAAATTTTAGTTGAATTCATAATTATAAGTTAAGACATAAACATTATTAAATACAAAATTATATATTATTTATTATGTTGTTATATCAAATTCGCTGCCCTTTTACTTTGATTACACAACATATCAAACGTTGATCGGGATCGAGTGCTATCTTCACCAACGATACACAGAAAAACCGGTCTAAAGAATATTAGGTATATATAAAGTTATTATTAATTTATCTCCCGAGTATGAACTTTAGTAATAAGTAAAATTAAATATTTAGAGATACCCTGATCCCCAAACAACATACAATAATTGATACCTAAGAACAGAAAAAAAATTCAGGCGAACCGCGAAAATCTTTTTCAACCAATGCAACCCTCTTTCACCTCACTTCAGCAACAGGCAATAAACCTGGACATTTTACATCCCAGATCGTTCATCAAATTAGATTCCTGGCATTCTCGGCGACCGGAGTCACCCAAAATTCCGTGGAAACTTCATCTCTCAATCTCCAGGCGGCCACAGCATGATCCTCTCTTGTCCGAAGAAGAAATATATGTCGAAAAAGGAAGATGGCACAGGGACAAACGAAAACCGAAACGGTGAGAAGCTGCGACTGGCACGCGCACACTCTCGGGCTTTATAAGCGCACGTATTAATTAGAGAGAGTTATATCTCAAGTTGAAAGAATGCTGGTGCCTCGGATACAAGATAATTTCTGGCGATTGGTTGAATTTAATTTATTAGGAGAATTGGACGTAGGTAGAGAATCTATTTCTTTTGTTGGTGGCATAGAGCGAATATATTTTTAAAGGAGGGGAAAGATGGATTATTTAACCATTTTAGTCATGAATTTCGCTATCATACCATTTGTCTTGAAACTTTATACTCAAGGATTTGTTGGCTTACTGATCACGATTTGCATAAAAACTAAAATTGATTTTTAGTTTATATTGATCATATTTGGTTTGCCGCTTGAGATTAAAACGTTTGTGAACGGATTAGTAACCAAGGACGTAAAAAGCCTCTATAGGGTAATTTTTAAAAATAAAATATTGTTTTATTTCTAATATGAGTTTGTGCTAAAAATAACTACTTGTTTTATTCATTATAAAGAATTTTTTAAGACTATAAATTTTAAAGTATTTTTATATTTATACATTTTTTTAACACTTACGTATATTAAGCTAGAAATAAAGTAAAAGGAAAATGAAAATAAATTAAAAACTAATTGAAAACGGTTGGCGTTGTTTAGGTCTGTATTCAAAGATTGTAAAAAATATGCAAAAGATTCTTTAATTTATTGATGATACCAGAAAAATTAATCTTCTTTTTTAAAGAAAAATATAGAAGCTACAAATTTGCCTAAACTCATAATTTGTTTTGAGTGAGGCAAAATATCAAGTCACAAATTCAATTTAGAGTATAAAAAATAAATTTCATCTTATAATTATAAATTGTTCATCCGATCGTAGCACTAAATTATCCATCAATTGAAATTTCAAAATTTATTAACGATTATTTACTTTTAAATCTGCTTTATACTAATCGAGCAAGTTAAACAGGATCCTCGACTAACTTTATCTTCATCTCATACGTAGATAGTGAGCTCCCGCAAACATTAATTTACTGAACGATTCAATCTTCCCCCGGCAAAACGATGTAATCGACTCGACAAAAATCTCAAAAATTCCCAAGACCGCGCGCGCGCCGCGCCGCAAGTAGCCCATCGAAAAAGACACACCACGAGCCCGCTAGGCAATCAATAACGGAAGCAAAAACTTGTATTTTGAGCAGCAACCGATGCCTCCCTGAAAACTCAGAGAGAGCCAGGCAGTCGTTGAATGGCCACTTGGCGTAGGTACAGGAATGCGCGTCGATTACTCATCTCTCGAAGTCTGGTACGAAGAGTGAGAGAGAAAGAAAGAAAAAGAGTGAGAGACAGAGATAATAATAATAAAAAAGAAGAAGATCCAGCCACTCGCGCAACAAGACGCAAAAGAAACAACGAACGACTCGAGCACTGCAAAGCTCGAAGCTCACACACGCACACACACACACACCACACCTACGGACACATACACATGTATACACACATACTCACATACTCATATCCATATATACACGCGCGCACACACATATACATACACATACCCTTGTATACATGCGCACATATACATATACACACACACACGCTACACGTTATATATACATACCCAGTGTAGGGAGAAAGGTGAAAAAGGCCCGGTGTATTTCAGCGATAATCGTCGAGAATCGCACGATTCGCAGATCGAGCATCGCTGTAGGTAAAGAGCAAGAGAGTAGCGAGACTGCGCGTTTTCTCGCGCGAGGTAGCGGCTGCTGCAGCACAGGGCGGACGTTTAACATATGAGCGGCTACCAGTGTTATTAATGCGCCGAGAGCGCGCACCTCCGTTTTCTCGCCTTCTCTCCGAGATAGAGAGAGAGAGAAAGAGAGAGAGAGAGAGAGAGAGAGAGAGAGAGAGAGAGAGAGAGAGAGAGAGAGGAGGCCACCCGCCAGGGGCCCCAGTGAGCCCAAGGGGGAATGCGCCCCCGGGAGAGTGAGCGAGATAGGTAATATGAGATAGACGGGACACCTTCCGCGTGAAAAATGCGATAGATGAATTTTTTGGGCCCTTGGGGGTTTTCAGGGAGCGGGTAGCGGGGCTATATAGATTCAAATGTTGGGTGGTTAATGAGGTCGGACAGGTTTGAGAAATACTTTTGTGTGAGACAAATTAAGATGTTTAATTTAGGCTTTCATGCCATAAAGACGTCCACAGATATTGGTCTAACAAAATATCTATGAACATTCAAACTGCTAATAAATTCTTATCTAACAGAAATATTATTTTAACAGGTTGAGAGTGACTAATGTATAAGCTGATTTTTGCAATTCTTCGCAAGATAATTTCATACATTTAATAACTACTGGATACTTCCAACCTCTCAAAGAATGGAACAATCAATTGCATGAATAGTTTCATTGATTTTTATAGTAACACAAAATGCGAAAGAATTATGCGTCAATTTGTGACACATATACAATTATAATGCTTCTCTTTGTTATTTTAAATGATAAAAATTAAAAAATAAATAAAAGAAAATTGGCAAATACGAGGAAAACATTTTGACGGAAGTTTTGATGTAAATGTTTTTTTTTTTTTTTTTATTATTATTTAACGTCGCCATGTTTGTGCTTCCATGTGGTGCTAATCGACGACGGGGGTCTGCGGTGTGTTTGTAAACAAAGCACATGTAATTTTTACAGAGGTGCTTGTATCAATCGGCAGAGACTAGGATTCGAACCCGGGTCACCGGCGTGGGAATCCGACACTCTACCGACTGAGCCGCCGCAGGCCCCTTAATTTCTTTTTAAATAACTGTTTAAGCATCTACTGAATAATGTAAATGTTAATTAATAATGCGCATGGATATTTGACAACATAAATATAATAGGAAGTATAATCTTATTATGCATATTAAAAAGTTAGGTATAAACTAGGTGATGTATAAATCTTTCGTGATCTCAAATAACATGTAGCAAAATTGCGAAAAAGCTTCGCACCACAAGTAAACTATTTCACCGTAAGGTGTACGTACATATATCTTGGTTATAAATCTTAAAAATTTATCATTTTTTATATTTTCAATTAATTAAATAATCATTCTTGTATAAATAATTTAATGAAGTTAAATTGAGTAATTATTATGAGATCTATAACTGAAATTTAGCGATTTAAGAAATAAAAGCCGTTGTATATATATAAAAATTTGAAAGAACCCTGGTAGAAAGAAAACGGTATAGGGGAGAACGTGGTAATGACGGTCACTGGCTAATTCCGATCACCCTTATTTTCAATAATCTAAACATTTTTAGGTAATAATTCAAATAGTATATTAAACGAAACATAAAATGCAATTAATCTAATCTTCAAACAACCTTCTATTCAGTTTTATAAAGGAATTATACTAAAATTATACTGAAATCTGGTCTATAAAATAAGCTTTTATGCATATTATTTGTTGCTTTATGCAGTTATTTTTTGCATCTTTATTAATTTGAACAATCTAAGAATACGAAGTAGTGAAGAAAAAAGTGTATAAACCTATTACTTTTTTGTCATTTCAATTTATATTACTAAGCAGAATAGGGGTAATCCCAGTCACAATGTTATTTATATGACGCTCCCGAAAGTGAGGCTAAGAAAACGTTTCGCTGCGCTCTCAGGTAGGGTAACTTTGCTTAAGTGTTTTTGATTGAAGAGTGGTTATGTTATTATATGTTTCACTATGTAAGTGCGAATAATAATGCGACGGACCATATGAAAGTTCATATAATTGATTTAAAGAAATTTTTCACATATAAAAGTAACTTTCTAATCGTGATCGGAATTGTACCAAGGCTGACCGGTATTACCCTTTGATGTGGAGTAAATTCGGTAAAACTGCTTTTTTTATTTCGACTTATAGCTTCGATATCTTACATTTTTATATTAAACCAATAATAAATATTTATAGTCAATGGTTTGAACTAACATAATAATTATTTAAAGTTCAAAGAAACAATTTGAAAGTGGAAATAACAAGCACGTTTGCTTAGGTGACCGGCAATACCCCATCCTCCCCTATCTTTTAGCAGTTTCTAATTATATATATATATATATATATATATATATATATATATATATATATATATATAATTAGAAATTGCTAAAAGATATACCGTTTTCTTTCTACCAGGGTTCTTTTAAATTTTTAGAATTATCTTTTATAAATAAGGAGAAGTATCACTTAGCACGTAAAAGAAAATGATGACACTAGATTAAAAAAGAGAAATCCCTCAATGAACTTGAGAAGTGGGGAAAATGAATAAAGTAATAAGTTAAGTTTGATCATTAAGTTTCATCAATGGTGTACCGAATTATATAAACCCAATTTAATCTATTAAAAAATAGAAAAAATGATTTGTAGTCTACAGTGAATAGCCATGTTCGAGGCCATATTATAGCAATTTGTGTAAAAATGTCTTGTTTGGAGTGAAAACGTAAGTCAATCTTTAGTTTCTTATTAATGAAATACTACTTAACTAAACAGTATGGTAGCCTAAACGAATTCGTATGTGCTACATCAAAAATACGCTACGCAAAAACAACCTTCCACTTTAAGAAACCTATACTTAGATATCAATTATTCTGTTTATTACCTAAAAAATCATTCAATGAACAACGGCATATAAAAGAAAGCAAAGCACGCGACACGACTACCGGCGTAAATGAGGTCGACAACCCACCCCGCGACAGTTGCGCAGCCTTACCCCGGCGTAAATCAGCGAAACTCGCGACACACCGCGCGACGGCAGCTACGAATGCAACTTGACGTAGTTTACTTTATAAACGGGTTTTATTATTTTTATAGCACACTAACCTCAAAATGCCAACTTTATTGTCGATTTTGAGGTTGTTGTGCTATAAAATATCGTATGAGACTGTTGTGGGAGGTGTTTTTCTACCTTGCTCGATTTTCTCACTCGCTTCGCTCGTGCGAAAACCCTCGAGCAAGGTAGAAAACCATCTCCCACAACAGTGTCATAATATACTATTAGAGGTCCCGATAAATCAAATACGCGGGCTGAATTTGCATGCCGTAAATCTCGCTGCGCGCGTGAGAAAGACACCGACAGCGAGAGAGAGAGGGGGAGCGAGAGAGAGAGAGCGAGAGAGAGAGAGAGAGAAAGAGAGAGAGAGAGAGAGAGAGAGAGAGCAAAAAGCTCTACCGGACGACGGGCGCTCGTACTGCTTTGCGCCCCGATAGTAATTTAAATGACCCCGCGAGTAAAAACGATAAAGGATAACCGGCACGATAACTTAATAAATTTCCGCCGTTTTTGCCGTTCGAGCAGCGCGCGAGACGCGAATCTGTTTTTGTAGTAGGGTTTTTAGAGGTGGTCGCGGCGATTTTTCAGGTGTTCACGTTTTTCACAGTTAACGGTCGCTTCTGTAAACAGCGACGAAAAAAGTGAGGTATTACGGAGCGTTTTTATTCGAGATAACCAGTTATGATTTATCAATTTTAAGATTTTTAACGTGTTTGTTATTTATAGAGATGAAGCCAAAATAGATTTTATTTCAGGACTGCGTACACGTATTAGTTTATTTTGATTTAATAATTCACAAATATGAATTGTCGAATAACAACTTTAAAATTATTCAGTAATCTATAAATATTGGTTATTTTTATACTATTATATGGAATTATAAAATATATAATGTATACATTCTTAAGATTATATTGATTATAATTTTATATGTTATGTAGCAGCTTCTTACTGACATTTTTGTATGTTTCATTATTGTAATTAAATATATAATTTTTGTAAACACCAGATGGCCAAGATTGTTAATGAAAATCAGAACGTACTTTTTACATACTTTCAGTATAAGAAGTTAAAAAAATTTATTTAGATTTGGATCCACTTATTGAAAAAATGTCATGCACTATTAGGATCCATCGTAAAAATAATCCGCTAGGCGGCAGCAGGCGCCGCGAGTAATAAAATGGCGTCCACTCACACGTGCGCGATGCTATGTGCGCAGTATGTGTGAATATCCGAAATGTCGTGCAGAGCCGGTAAAGTGGTGAAATGTGGTTGTCTGGTTTCCTTGCAATCTTGCGGGCAGTGGGACAAGGAGTATTGAAGGTGTTGTTATTTTTATAAGTAATTTATTCAAAATACAATATAAAGATATACAATGGAATATACACATGGTCTAGTTAACAATATAAAACAGAATATAATTATGTATAAAATATATAGATGCACTGTAACTGGAATCACTGTAATATTTATGTCTTAATCTGTAAATATACACTGATGTGAAAGTTGCTAGGGTATCTAAAAGTCGAGAAATCAATGTTTTTATTTTTTGATGTTTAACATGGGTTCTTATGGGAAATTTCAAATTCGTCGCAGTTGTTTACATATTACAAAACATAAGACGCTAAGATGTTGTTCAAAATTTTTGTAGAATAAGACAAATATTTGATAAAGAATTATTACTTTTTAAAAATACCATTGGGTTCCTTTAACTTAAAAAAATAATTTCGTTGAAAACAAAAAGCCTACATTTAACTTAAAAAAATGAGCCAAATAATCAGCATCTTAATGGAACTTTTGGTTGATAATGAGGTTGAAAAGAATTGTTTAATTTAAATGTATAATTGTTATTTGGTATATGTTTATTTATGCAACCTTTGTAATCAAGTATATCTCGTGAATAAACAAGAAATAAACATAATATATTTAGCCCCGCATATTACAGGGCTACATATATATATATATATATATATATATATATATATATATATATATATATAATAGCAATTTTCCGAAAAATTTTAGCGGGCGCAAAATTTACTTTTGCGCCCGCTTATTTACTATTGCGATCAATACATGCGTTACAAAAAATATGGTGTGCACCAAGGACAAAGTGGGCTTTTTGACCTCGTGTGGTTGCAGTACTGGTCTTCGGCTCGTACAATCTCCACACTCGGTCTAAAAATGCTCACTTTACGCCCTAGGTACAGAATATACTATTTTGTAACACAAGCACGATTTTCGCGTCTTTCTGTACCTATTAAGCGGGCCTAAAGGGCCATTTTTCAGACCGGCGGGCGCTAATACGCATAAGCGGGCACAAAAGTAAATAAGCGGGCGCAATCTAATATTATCTAACATGTCGTATATATTACATAACTCTAAGCACCTAAGGTCAAAAAGAATTTGACTGAGTTGCTTACAGTTATGGAATATATATGACATGTTAGATAATATTAGTCTGTTACAATCAATATATACATTCTTACGAGTCTATATAATTTCATAAGAATGATTATAATTTAAATCGTTTTAAAAATCAGTTAAGAAATTGTTGTAAATTTGTAAAATTTTAGTACTACTCTGATTACTAAATAATGAAAAAAAAACTCAATAAATACAAATATACCGTTTCCGATATACCCATTCCCTTATCTCCTTCTCCACGAAAAAGAAAACACAATAAAAAACAAACATCTTCCGCAAGCGTGATTGAAATCCATGAAACAAAACTGTTCGTATATCTCCCACATTAAAATTCTCCTCCCAGCTTCCAGGCGCAGCTCGCTATATCCAGGTTACATCGTACGCAGGATCTCCTATATACCTCTCGCGCGCGTGGGTGTTCACCATGAATGAGTTTCACGCTGGGCGCATGCGGTATATAGATCTCCCATCGCGCGCCGCGCGTCCGCCTTCGGAATAATTAACGCGTAAGAGCTGTGCTCTTGCTTTGCTTCGCTTTGCTTCGCTTTGCTTCGCTTTGCTTCGCTTTGCTTCGCTTTGCTCTCGCTCTGCGTGTGGGTCCGGCGCAGCTCTGAATGTAATGCGCGCGCGGCCCGTAAGAAATGGGAGAGAATCATTTTTTGACAGCTGGAAAAAGGGCTGCGTGAATGGTTAGGTATAGATATAGATATGCGCGGGGGGGGAGAAGTGTCGCTGTGAAAAATCGGGAACAGAGGAAGATGGAGGTTGATGGAGAATGGAAATTGAGATGAAAGTGTATTGGAGAGGCAGAAGTGGAATGAACGAGTGTATAGATATGTATTTTCCATTTGTCGAGGGCACATTTTGTAGGTCCAGATTTTATTTGTTGATGAGTATAAGAAAGCTGCGTAGAATACGTTTATGATAAAGGTGTTAATATTGGAGTTGACTATGAACAAATGCTATAAAGTTTTACTAAAGCTCGATGTTTGTATTATCAAGTCATTGATAATCATAAATTATTTTACTTTCTTCATACAATTTCAAATAAAGTATCAAACTAACAACTGGATTCTTGATATTTACCAATTTGTTTTTAATTGTAGTTGACTTCACATCAACATTCAACTTTTAGTTGTTCAAAAAATTTTTCAAATTCTTCTATTTATTTTCATTTGTAGGCTTGACATTCACATTTTTAGTCGTCCAACTCATTTTCACAATTTCACAATTTGCTGCCAATTTTTATCCAAATATATTTCATTGTGCAATAGTAATTCTTGACATCGCAGGTCGGATATAGTTGCAGAGCATGTAACCGTTTATAATATTCATGTTTAAACTTAACGATTGATAGAAGAAGAAAGCATATGACCAGTAGATTGCTTCAAAAATTTCCAAAAGTTTTCAACTATCAAAAGTAAGCCACTAAAAAGTTGGTATTAGTAAAAAAAATAAGATTCCTGCAAGCTGGGTACTTAATGTTAACATTTAAAGGTGGCTACTTCGAATTTAAAGTTTTTTAAAGAGCACTTATATAATCTTTCAAAATATTTTACAAACTATTGAAGAAAGTTCGGCTCGTATTTGCAGTCTCTCATTTACCACTTAAATTTTTTTTATAAATTTCAATTGAGCATAACTTTTGATCAGAATGTCCTTAGAAGTACTGCGACAACGCTAATTAACGATTTTTATATCAGCTTTCACGCAAAATTACGTATAAGTATCTACGATGTATATTACCTTAAGCCATAGCGGCCACACGGGGTAACTAGTTACTCCAGGCTCAGAAAAAGTGAAATTGGAGGTCTAAAACATTTAAAACATTTGACCAGTTTTTAGAACGCCATCTATAAATTGACCGATAAAAATCATTAGAAATATTGAAGAACACTTCAACAAACAAGAAACAATCGGTTACAAGTGTTAAAAGCACCCATATGTCTTGTACAACTAGGTTTTTCAGCGTGGGGTAATGAGTTACCCCATGTGGCAGCTATGTGGCCTGGCTGAGGTGTGGCCGCTAAGGGCTAAGTAAATTACATTAAACTATAAGATATCCAATTTAAAATGTTAGTAAAGCGATGCATTACAGATACTACTATAACTTCCATATTTAGATATCCTGTGGTGTGCCAATTTTTCTGTTGATACTATTTGGAACAAAGATTTAAAATAATTTTGGACTTTGAACAATCATTATAAATTGAGGTTATTAAAAATGTCCAAAAATAGCCGGTTTTAAGTCAAAACTTTGACTTATACGACTATTATATCGAAAAAAGAAATTTGTTGCTGGTTAGGACGCAACTGATTTTCAATTCTAGTAGTATAATTAGTTGCCAAAAATATTCTTAGCGTGAATAATTAAGTTTTAGTTATTTTATTCGCGATTGTACTGAAAAATTGTATAAGTGCTCTTTAAAAAATTTTAAATTCGAAGTAACCACCTTTAAATGTTAACATTAAGTACCCAGCTTGCAGGAAACTTATTTTTTTTTACTAATACCAACTTTTTAGTCGCTTACTTTTGATATTTGAAAACTTTTGGGAATTTTGGAAGCACCCTAATGTACATCCATGACTCTCGGTCGAATTGATCTTAAAGGTCAAAGCAGTAAGGAAACGCTACCCGACAGCAGAAATCGAAAGAGAAAATCACACCTTAGAAGGTGCAGGCATTATAACTCTAAGTCAAATTGGTTCTAAGGGTCAAATCAAGGTTAAGTCATACTTAACGAGTAAGAAAATAGCTGGATAATAAAAATCGGTAGAGATAGATATTTCATACTAGTGCATGTGGTCATGGGCCTTGTGAATAAGCTGATCTAAATACATTTCTACATATTCTAAAGCGAAATTTGTACATTCTCAACATTTGAACTATGAGTTTTGACTTTAAAACGACCTTAAATGCGAAATCAATGATAAGAAAACCGGGCAATTTACCATCGCAGGAGTTAGTGTCCAAATTTCAGCTGGATTGGTCAAACCGTTTCTGAAATATTGTATGAAGGAAAATTCTTAATAACGCTAATAAACTTTCTTATCAATAATTAGAATTAGTATGCATTTATAAAGTTACTTTAATTATTATAACTGCTAGAAAAATTTTTTTTTTAAGACGCAATCCTTTTTTAAGAATTTGAGTATCTTTTTTCAATGACAAATTCACTAGACATAATGAACGTTTCATAAAAGTAATATAAAACCAATTCATCAATAGTCAAAACCAGTCAAAAAACTTATATAACGAAAACCGGAACTCTAAAATCAAAATCAAAACATACAATAAATTTGAACTAATAAAACTAAATGATCGAACCCATAAAAAATTAACAAATCACCCACAATATTTTACAACCCAACATAAAACCGCTAATCAATACACAAAACTCGGCAAATCGGCAAAACAAACATCCAAACAAACACCCATCAACCTCATCAAACAAATCCAATTCGAAACCTGCAACCATTACCGTGTTTAGACGCCCACGTCCATGGCGCACACGATAAAACGACATAATCCTTGTATCGTCCTTGTGCACAGCTTCGTTTGCTCCCATCCTTACTTCCTCTTCCTCCGCAAGTTTGCGCGAATCTCTACTGCTGCTGCTTAGAGAACGCGCGCGGATCATAAATAACTAATTGTTGGCTGGGGCAAATTGCAAGCGCGCGTAAAGCGAGCGAGGCGCGAGGATCCCCCGAGCACCAGCGGACCGTAGACATAAATTAGGAGCTGGGAAAACGCGGGAACCTGAGAGAAAGAGAGACTTCGTGGCTTCTGGTGTCTCTTGCCAGAGGTGAGCGCGAGGGAGTTCGTAGGATGCGGTGTGGGAAGTGGAGGAAGGATGCGGAGAGAAAGAGAGAAAAAGAGATGGTAGAGAATCGGGGAGAAGGATGGAATTTGAAATTAGGTTTGTGATTTGAAGATGGTTTTATCGCTGATGATTTGGGTGATGTAGTATAGTAGAAATTGATTTTTGCAACATGGGAGCACGATTATATGTGTTTTATAATTGGAAAATGTATTGGTGCCTCCATTTTTTTAATGCTTAATTAACCCATAAGAGTGCATAGTATTGAATTTATTCTTAACGAATTAAACGCGATCAAATGATAATCAAACAAACTTATTTCTATAAAATTTGCAAAACTCTGAATTTATTACAATACCTACTTTGTTTGATAGAACTTGAATATATAAGTGGAACATTCTAGAGTTTTGCGCACTCATATAAATAAATTTGTTTAGAAGGATATTATTACACTGTCAATTAGTTGTGCATTTTGGTATTTAAATCCTAGTAAAGAAATTTTTTGTAGTAAATAATGTACAATATACGTACAGTACTTATTGTAATATATTTCGACTCATAGTTCGACAATGTCCTGTATTTTTTAAGGCATTTTCCATTGTCGTAAATTTATAACAAATATTTTAAACTAATCAAAAACTAAAAAAGATGGGGTAACATCTTGGATGTGTTATCAACATTTCGGCGCAAAAATATACTCAATCCAATTCTTTATTGTAAAATATGAGAATTGCGTAATTTTTTAATTTGTTATTTCTTGCCCGTTTTATCGAGAATGAAGAGGTTGAATAAATTTGATACACTAAAAAATAATTTTTATTTCTTGTCCAAACAATTTATAATTAAAATTGTGGGTAACCGTATACCTTTGGATTCAATACTATGTATATAAGCGTTTTTATATATTATTGAAAGAAGAGGTTTCATTAATAAATTCAGGTTTTTACTTTAAAACGAAAGTTAGTCCAGTTGTAATAAGCAAGATAAATCGTCAGTAATATTCGAAAACTACGTACAAAATATGATATGGTCACTGCAGTTTTAAATGCTCGATTGTATTATGGCAATTAATCAACATTATCTGAATATGTACCATTAATTTTATTAAATTTATTAAATGTATACATTGCTTTGCGAATTTTTAATTACATACTATTTACATATTATCCAATGATGAATAAGCAAATTGTATTTTATCAAAGCATGTAATTTTTTAACAAATTTATAATCATATACACTGAGAGAAATAGTAAGTATATGTTATTAAAAAAGTACTATCAATACGAATAAAATGCATTTGAAAGAGCTTAAAATTAGCTATTTACAGATAAAAATCAGAAAAGTTAAGACTTTAAAGTACTTGAACTTTAAAATTATTAAGTTGCTATAATAAATATTTTTACTAAAAGTATGTATTTAACTCGATTTAACATTGCAATAAATGTAATTTTTACCAAAAAAAACGAAAATACATTCTGTATTACTTCAACGTTTAGTAGTAATTATTATAGTCAATCAGTTTTTTTTTAAACCAAGTGGAAGAAAGCAGTTAAACCAATTATTTTTCCAAATTTTTGTAAATTTTAAAATCACGTTGTATTTCGCCGTAGTGTTAAAATACGTAGATTACTCTGCAAATATATGCACACAATCTCCCTCTCCCAGTTAAAATAACAGATAACCTCTAAAAAGAATCGTTTAAGCCACGCAGAAACAAATGAAGCCGAAAGGAATCCCGTCTCGGCTCCATTTTTGATAACTCAGAGAGCGCGCAACGCTATGCCCAATTAATTATTCGACTCGATTTCTTTTTAGCCCGCGATCGCGCACTATACCGGGAAAGTGTGCAGCGTGCGTAAACGCGCGGACTGGCTACTCGTATCTCAAAAACAGGTAGCGCTGCGCCTACCTTCGAAGAATTTCGGGCTGTAAAATACTGGCGCTGTATCGTTTTTTAGGGAGCGCTGCGCGCGGAGATCCTCTTTTTTGCAAGTTGGCCGAAACGTGGAGGATGAGAACACGGTGATTTTTTCGTAAACGGCGTTTTGGCGCTTTGAGAAGATATGAAACGGGGAATTCGATTTTACAGCGACGAAATTAAGAGTACGAGAGGTTTGTTCTGGTACCGTTGTGACGAAATAAAATCACAGTTTCATTGGGAAATGTTTTTTTTTTGGGGGGACAGTAATTTGGATGGTAATATTAAACTTGGTGTATGCGATTCATTCTTGCTTACGTACTTCCGTGTACTTTAGCTTACAGAGTGTTCGTAAGTAGTTCATTATATGAAATCAGATTGCAGGCGAATTTCACAGATATTTAAATATTGTAGGTTTTCCTTTTTAATTAAAATAAAAAGAATGCTTAAAAATATATACGCTTTTATTGAAAAGCTTATTCGTGAACTGTTAGATATGACAACTTATTAAGTTTAAAAATATTCATAAATATAGTACATATGATCACTTATTCTTACACTTTCTTGTTTTTTTGCATTTTTATCTAAAAATATACTACGCAAGGATACCAAAATCGTTCGAAACTCAATTTTCAATAAAAAAATGTATTTAAGTCGTTTTTCCGAAAATCCAGAGATTTATTCTATTCCTTGTTTTAGTAACTTTTAAACAAACTCGCATGTATATAAAAAGCTATCCAATTTCATAATTCATTAATCTAAAAGACGAATTTTCGCTGCATTTATCTTGAAAATTTATTAAAATTTCCTTATAGAACTGTATGTAGGTTAGGTATACCTCATATTCATTAAAAATATAACACATTACGTTGAATAATTTTAAATATCCTGACTAAAAATGATTGAAAATTTTCGCGCAACTTCATCTTATGATGACAAAAAGTCGACGTCCCTTACGAAGACTAGCTCATTTCAGATTCCTCAAAAACACCTAGTTCTTTCCAGAGGCCTCTTATACAAAACTAACACTTTCTAGATTTTCTAATTAATACTAACACTTTCTTAGATCCTCTAAGAAAATTATAGTCTTTGCCTAAAACTCTGAAAATTGCTAATTTTCGTAGGAGATTCCTGACAAGAACTTGTATTTTTCGAGAAATCTGAAATTTGCTAGTCTTCGTAAGGAACTTCGAATGAATCTATATGCAAGCCTCAGTTTACTAAAATTAAAAATACTTTTTAAAAATATTACCCAGGAACCACATTCCAAAATCCCATCCCAGATGAAAGTTTGCGGAAAGAAAAAGCCAAGTATCACATTCCATAATAATAATCAATAACAACAACTCACTATCTCTCTTCGTCCCGAGCATCGGTATACTATTAATACCCCGGTATAATTGCACCGCCAACATCGCAGTAAGAATCCAAGAACAAATCGACAGGCAAGTTTCGGTGCGGCGATGGTTAAAAACTGACCAGCCTTGACTACATAAGCACCAGCAGCAGCCGTAATATGGAAGATGAGCCGGCCACTTCAGGGAACTCGCGGCGACGTCGTCCTCTCGATCAAGCTCCGTGTTCAAATATCGTATGACGCGGCGCCCGTATGTATGCACACCATCGCGGATCGTCTGTTTCGGCGTGCGCGATGCGCAACGATTATTATTAACGATACATAATCTGGCAATGGATATTCGCGTTATACGTGTATGAGATATAGGTGAATGGTTTGTAGTTTTAAGATTCGTAGTTTTTCTATACGTCGTGTAGGAGTGTCGGGGTGTGTAAAGAGGGGAAAATAAACAGTTACTCGTAAGGTTTTTAATGTCGCATAAAAGGATTTTAATGCATTGTACCTTACCGAGGCTAAACTTTTTAATTTAACCCCTACTTATATAGATAATCAATGCATTCATTCCGGTAGATCCCGTTGTATCTGATGTCATTCACTCTATTCGCCTACAGGAAACGAATGATTGTTTTTATGCATCTTCTTAATAAAAATGATATATAGTAACTTAGAAACAATGATAAAAAAATGATTTTTCACTTCTTTTTAGGTCAGAACTCTAAAGGGGTAAAATTCAGTTAAAAATTATTTTTGTAATAAATGGATTGTCAGATTTTTTTATCATGTATAATAACTACAAAATATTTTAAGCGATTTCATTGATAATGGCTGTCAATTATATTAATTTGAGCGCAGCATCCTAGTTTTGCATTGATAATTTCAATATAACTACTTAAAAATATTTATAGTTATTGTTTATTGAAAAAACCTAACGATCCAATTTTCAAAGAAAAAATATTTATAGTCTTCTTTAAAAATAAAAAATGTAGTACCGGTAAGGTAGAAATCTAGTGAATTTTTGACATCATCTAAAATGATTATTGTTTAAATAAATTATTACAAAATTGAATTTTTTAACTCAACGCTTGTGTTCTATTGGACAAAATGACTAAAGAAACATATGTGTGACCGTAATTATTTTTTGTATAGAGTATAAATTATTATTAATAATTATTAGTTTATTACTCATTGTTCATCGACTGTAGTCAATAACATAGAAACTGAGAAATTGCTCATGTAGAAAATGTATGGATTATCGCTTATCGGAAAATAAATTTAAACAATTTCATTCAAACAAAATATTTATAATAAATAGTATAAATAACAAATTGATTTTGCAGTTCTAACCTCAGATTTTTAATCAGCAACTTCAGAAACCATATTATCCATATATATATATATATATATATATATATATATATATATATGGATAATATGTATATATATATATATATATATATATATATTATACGTACGTGCAGTAATTCAGTTTTTATAACTGTATACTTTTTAACTTACACAAGCGAAACCTATATAAGGTGTATTGCAATATACGCATACGTCGGTATATCTGCTTGTAGTATTTCTTACATATTTTTCAACTAACCGTAAAGCCCAAAAGATAAGATAAGAGTTTGAGTGCCTTTCGCGACTGTGAAAACAAAGATACTCATTATAAGAGTTTAATTTCATTTTCAAATACTTTTGTGTGAATTTTAGCTTCGCACACGACACGGTGACGAGGTGGCCGAGTGGTTAAGGCGTTGGACTGCTAATCCAATGTGCTCTGCACGCGTGGGTTCGAATCCCATCCTCGTCGAATTATTTTTGCACATTTTTTGCGACCAAAATTCTGCTTACGAATGTTATTTGATATAACGTAATAACTATTAGAAGCTGTTTATGCAATAATAATCAATATATTATTTATAATACAAAAAATGTTTTTTTTTAATATGAAAAATATTAAACTGTTTTTACAATTATTTAATGAAAGTATCTAAATAAGTTTAGTAAGTGTAATCCACCATTGTGCTACAATACAAATGGTCACGTGAAATAACTTTTAAAACTATTATTCTTTAATTTACGATTATCATTAATTTTGAAGATTAAGATCTATAGTATAGAGTTTCGTGGCTGATTTGAGACCAATTATTTTATCCAGGCTTAACTTAATTTTTTTAAATTAAATTTTTTTATTAAATTGTTATTAACAATTATTTGTAAACATTTTAAAATTCACTTTTCGAGTTTGAAAATTTTTATAGATTCTTTGGACGGTTTTAAATTTAATAATTTAATAATTAGCACTTTAACTAGCACTTTTATTCGACAGATTTCACATTCATTTGATATATATATATATATATATATTTTTTATAACCTATTTTACTTAATTTAGTAATATAATAATGGCTATGCGCCGTATTATCTCTCGTGAAAGACAAAGTGACTCATTTGAACTTTTTTTAAATTGAGATAATTTTAAACAATATAAGGTACTCAAATGCAAGTCAAATATTTTTAGACTCGATCCAGAATCTGTAAACAATGATTTTTTTTCAAAACTTTCGTACGACTTAAGTTCACTATACTGTTCAAGAATATACCTTAACAATTTCAGAGGCTTTTTTTGTTAAAACGTCCCTATGATAAATTTAATTAATCTTGTGGTTCCAAATAAAAGTTTGTACTAATTTATATAATACTTACTACGCCTTCTCAAAATTGACGAATTTTCGATGTTTCTCTGAATAGAAAAAAAAATGAATTAACCTAATTTTTTATAAAATAATTCTAAACGTTATATTAACTCTCTGGCGCATTATCCCGAGATATCTCGTCCAAACGAGGTTCCTACCGTAGCCAAGAGGACGCAATATCTCGTCCTGGCATTTTTTACCATAACTGTTGACTGGTACATTTTCAGAGTACCTACGATCGCGCAAATTAAAGTTGAAAACTTACTCTTTATGATAAGCTTGGTTCGACTTTCACGTTTTTTACGCGATCCCGAAAACATAAAGAGAGATGTTATCCAATTTCCGGACATGTACAAAAGGAATATGCATTCGGGAACGGAAAAGTCGGGTAAAACGCTGAGGCACGGGGCTTAAAAAGAGAAAATGTGATATTTAAAAAAAAATTCACTAAAATCAGTTTGGTTGTCTTCTTTAGGGGTATCTTTAATAAGAATATCACTACTGGTGAGCGATCTTACTTATCCAGCTCATAATATGTTACTGACCCACATTTGACCACTGACCTGAAATTCACCACCATATCTTATAGTATAAGCTACCATATGTTGTGGTCACATCAGAAACAGGTCAAACTAATAATAAGAGTAAGCGGTTAAAAATTGTTATATATTAATTTATATCATCATTTTATTTACTACTTACAATGTCCGTACAATGTATTTATACAACGTATCTTTCATATAATAATATATTGACATCGTATTTTATAACTGTTGTAAACCAATCTTCAAGTACTTTCTCTGATTTTTCGTACTCCTTTCCACTTCTTCGGATTTTCGTTTGTCTTTTTTTATTTTGATTATTTGAATAAGCTGTTTCGACGTGAAATCTATTCTTTTTATTTAAGAACAAAGACTATAAAACTTTTAATTTTGAATTTTTAACTTATAAAGGAAATACTTATAGTTTGAAACTAATACTTCTACATATAAGAGTTATAGTTTTTTTTTGTTCAATCTAATAACCGGGAAAATGATTATACGACACGATAGATTGTGTATGCATAAGCATACGAGTGTAATTTGATAAAAAATAGGCTATTGATAACATTAAGTGCAATAGTTAAGCCCGATCACACACAGTATCTATTGTATTTTAATTATGATATTAGTAATACAATTATGTGAAAACTGTGTGTGCAATATTTTATTCATTATTACACACAATTTAAAAAGTTTTTCATTCTTCTTCCTGCTTCTCCGCTCCATCAATATAATACGTTCAAGAGCGAACATCTCCTACCGTTTCAAGCACTCCCAAAGAAAATACGACCAACAAACCGCGATACACTCGCGCGTAAAAAACTTGCAAATATGCAAATGCGAATACCACTTAACCTCGTAACGCCGTTTTCGGTGGCCGCCGCCGTCAAAAACTCGACCCTGAGCAGCTCTTGTAACTGCCAGCCCAGAATAAAAAAAAATCCCCAGAAACAAGCACCGAACAAATCAAACATTGTAAGTTCGCCGACTCTCCATCTCTCGCTCATTATAAGTAGAAAATACTCCCGAACCGCTGCTGCTACTCGGGTAATCCGTGCAATAATGGCTATAATCAGGTGATTCGCGCGCCGCGTATAATAATATTCCGGGACTCCGAGCAAGCAGAGAGAGAGAGAGAGTGAGAGAGAGAGTTAAAAAAAGGCGACAAACTCGCAGAGAATTCTTCGAGAAAAGAGTTTCGTCGTCGTTTTTCATCATCGCGTGCAGCAGCGTGCTCGGGCCTCTTTCTTTCTTTCTCTCTCTCTCTCTCTCTCTCTCTCTCTCTCTCTCTCTCTCTCTCCCTCCCTCTAAAACTTCTCCCAACACTTTCGCGCTCGCTCGCGCGCGCGTATAGTTATGCTCTCTCCGCTCTCTCGCCTCGTCGAAATTTGCGCGCGGGCGATTTACACAAATTACTTTTGTCTCAAGGGGCAAGTGAGTGAGTGAGTGAGTGTGTGTGTGTGTGTATGTATGTGTGTGTGTTTGTGTGTGTGTCTGTGTGTGTGTCTGTGTGTGTGTGCGTGTGTGTATGCGTGTGCGTGTGTTGGGAGAAAGAGAGAGACCGGCTGTACTCGATTCCTCCTGTTTTTCGAAATTTCTCGGACTGGGTTTTCTGTTTTTTGAGCTTTTTAGGGGGAGGAGTAAAGACTGCTGAACGTGATTTTAATGACTGTGAAGGAAGGTGGAACGAACTGGATTTAGGGTAACATGTTTCCTTTTTTCTGAGCTTATACCTAGTAATTGGTAGTAGCGAGTTGGTTTAGTGCATAAAGTGGTACATTTTGTGAGTTGATTATACTTGTTATTAGCAAGTTTTACGTATTTACACCGATTATTTGAATTTTCGATTATTCGATTCTTTTTGCCTCTACTGACACTAACATGGATTTAATGTTAAAATTATTCCGTAATTTTAAATTTTATATTTCAAAGTTTCATTCTTTAATCAATAGCTTAATTAGGGTGTTAACCCAAACCAAATTTCTATAAATTAAAGAACTTAAAATTTTCTAATATGATGACCTCTCGATGGTATTTATGAAAGTAAAAAATTAAGTATTTCTAGTACTTACAAGTTTCTTTTGTTATTAGTGTAAAAAAATAAGCAACTTAAAAAATATAAAGAGAAAATAAAACAAGTTTATAATATATAAAATAACAACGAACGCAAGTTTAAGATCGATCAGACCTAATATATAAAAGACCTGAAACTGGTCTAAAACAATTTATATATATTTATTTGCGACTCTATTCCTTCCCCATTCTTACATTAATTCTAATTCTTTCTGCTGCACCCTTTGAATTATTGAAGTTCTACGGTATATGTACAATTTATTTGAAATTATATCAAACAAAGTTATTATATTAAGCATCAATCATTATTCCACTAATTATTATTGTAAATAATAATAATTTTACATTTACTTCACTTTAAAATATGCAAGTCCATCATTAGTCACTACTTTATTTACCGTTTTCTCACGCAATCAAATTTGTCTGTGAACTCTCACGACCTGCTTACCCTACTATCTTTCGTTAGTCAAATATCTAGGCTGTCATACCCCTTTCACTTTCTTTATATCTACCAAACAACGAGAGGTCTTGTTTTGGAGCTAAGAAATATATACCTGAATGTCTTTGTATTCACTAAGCAATATCTACATTGACACTATTTATATTATCGCAATGAATACCACCACCACCACTCGTCACAATCACTCATACGAGTAAATCTCTGGTAATGTATTGAAGTTGATTCTTCACGGATTCCAAACTCAAAAGAAAATATATAAAAAAAACTAGGTGATCAGAAATGTAGCGATCAGAAATAATGTTTAAAGTCATTCAAAATCTATATAACAGGAAAAGTTAACGTTACCAGAGATTTGCACTGCACGTATATATACGTATATCTCTCTATTAGTGCATACACACTCGAGCTGGTCAACTATCCTACGGTCAATTAAGCAATTATCGCTTCGTCTCACAGAGTTCGCGTGTCTCGCCACCAGCCGGCGCACAAAATATATTATGCATATGATGTGCACAATCCTCCTCAGGGTGGATCGGCAAAAAAAGAGAAGGAAGAAAACTGTAAAAAATCGTACGAAAGGGTTCAAAATTTTTTTAGATGTGTCCTGGAGGCGTCGGCAGTACGAAATAACCCGATATTTTGCCGTTCAGCAAAATTTAATAATGAAGAGCTACTGCAGACGCATACTATATTCGAACAAGTCTAGCCTACAGTTAATCGGTTAGAAGTAAAAGCTTTTCGAGCAAAAGTTTCACACAAAATTAAATGCAAATTCAAAAACAAACTCAAAATCAAAGAAGCAACGCTCGACTGCTGCAAAATATTTGCTCTGGGCGATTCAGAGAAAAATTCTCAACGCATGCATCACCTGTACCGATCGATCGGGTAAAAAATAAAGGACCCGCGCAAACAACGATCGCTTATATCCCTTGTCTCGCTCAGAGTTCGCGCGCGCGACCAGCTCGGAAAAGTAAAAGTGTATACAGTCTACATATAATCCCGATAAGCCCCGAGTTGTCTCTCTCCTGAGCTGATCAAAGCCTTCCGCCGACGCCTCGGTCCTTGTACAATATAAATCCTATCGCGCCTAGAATCTCTGATATCTCGATCATCGCGGCTCGCAACTCGCGCAGCGTTTTATACCGCGTATATTACCCGGTGCGCCTAAATATTTCGGGCTTACCTATAATACACGATAGACGAGTGTGACTGCGTGTTTCATGGTTCGTTAAAGGAGATGAGAGGTGTATGAAGCCTTTCTGCGCCGGCTTTGTCATTGCGCCGCGGTGGTTTGTCAATCAAGTGTTTTGATAATGATAGCTTTGTGGGTGTTGGAGTACATAAGCGGTTATGTGGGGTTAGATGCGGAATTGTATTATACGGGTTTGATGGGTCGTGGGAATGACGTCGGGTTTATGTAATTTGTTGCTGATGGCTTTATTAGTGGGAGTGATTTGGGTGTCGGGAGAGAAATTGAAGGCGGTTGGGATTCGTGTGTAATATGTTGTATTGATTTGGAGGGGTAAAGGGGTCGATTTCAATGGTTATAGAAAAGAAAAGAAATACTTTAAGAATCTAGGCATTTTAGGAACATTGCAGCATTTAGAAGAAGTGACCCACACCTATTAAGCACTTATATAGGTATACCAAGAATCATGGACTTATGATTTTATCATGTATCATAGTTATCTAAAATTGTAGCAATGTTTTAAATATTGAGATGTACTACGTTTGAAACGAATCAATAAAATAAGTCTAAATTGTCAGTGCCAGAATATGTCTAAATTTTAGTTTTCTGTGTACTAACCTAAATGAATGCATTTTTATAAAAAGAGATTCTAAACTTTAAAGTTGTTAGCATATACTTCCTATGATTTCGGACCGTAATTAATTTTAGTAACAAAAGAGGCTACTTTATATCTAGCGTTTTACGTGAAACTTTTGGTACCGCACTATCTATAAGTAAAATAATATACCTTGTGAAATGTCGTAAAATTAAAAAATTACAATCAAATGCGCGATTCAAATTTACGTTAATTTGAAAAGAAAATGTATTATAAATAGTTTAAGTTATCGATAGTGTAATACATGACGAGATTATATTGTAATACTTCTTGGTGTAATGAAAAATATATATAAATGCAATCAATCACAAGTAAATTTCATGCTGTTTTATTTTATGTACTCATACCTTCCGTATTACTTTCCGTAAGACCTTGTCAATCATTTTCGCACTCCGTAAAAATAAACGGAAGAAATTACCAGGCGGTGCACACGATGGAGAGATTACGAATCTTCAGACGCAAAAATGACTTCAAGCACGAAGGATTCTCAGGACGAAAAATTATGTTTGTGAGTAAGTGAAGTAAAATATATTTCAGCAACATACATCGCTAGCATAACAAAACATTTTTATAATAATAAATATTCTTATTGAGACTGTTAAATATACATTATTAAAATTAATTCGTCTCGTTAAGGAATCTCTGTAAAACGATATACTTCAAAGTTTTATCTTGGTCTCGCCTTGGTCTTCAAATGGTCTTATATTTAAGACTCAATGCTCTTGTCTTGCCTTATGTCTTGTTCAAGATTCAATACACTTGTCTTGCCTTAGATCTTTTTTAAGATCCAAATACTCTTATCTTTTCTTCATCTTACCTTGGTCTTGCCTGGAACTCGCCTTGATCTTGGTTTAGTAATTTTGTACTTAAAAACCGTCTAGCATAATTTGATGATTAATTGAATTATAATAATGAAATCACTTATTTATCGCATAACATATTTTATGTGTGCAGTGTCTTTAGATAATGGAATTATTCTTAAATTACAATATGTATATTACTAAAAAATTATTATTCACTGTAAAAATACATTATTGGAGCCGTATATAATGCATGTTCCCTAAATACAAAGATCACGAAAAGAAAATTTGACGCTGATGCGTATTTTTTGCGAAAGTCTTTAATCTCTAATCTATATCTACGAACTGACGCATCTCCAAGCCTCAATCTCTAATGTCCCTAAAATATCGGTACCAGCGTCAGCTCGTCTTCGCCAGCACCCAATTTTCCCATCCGAAAAAAAACGTCCCACCTGGGAAACAGAAGTGTAAGAGGGTCCAAGGAACAGAGAAAGGATCTCGCGCAACACGAGAGAACCCAAGAGCCCCGAGATCGAGTGCGAGAGAGAGGGAACGCGACGCGGCACATACCCGCGCGACCGGTTCGATGAAAGATACACGTCCCATGAGGTGTCGGTGCGCTCGCGCGCGCGCGCGGGCATACCTCGCGCGTCTCGTGCGCAGCGGGCAGAGCTGACAGGCCGCGGTCGTCATTACACGATGACTCGCGAGACGCGGAGACCGAGGGACGCCGACGAGCCGCGGCGCGGCCGCCTGTCGAACGCAATCGAGAGCTTCCAGAGAGAGAGAGAGAGAGAGAGAGAGAGATACTGAACGAACGGTTGTTTTGTTGGGCGCGCGCACTCGCTTATCTGGCCGAGAGCGGGCGCGTGGATTTTTCCATTTTTTAATTTACTTATCGCGGACTGTATACAGGGTAATTACACTAGCTGCGATCGGGCGTGTGTGGGTTAATGGAACTTTGGGCTTGTTGTTTTTTTTAAGGTTTTGGTGAAGGGTATGGGGGGAGGGGTTGAGACAAGGACTTTTAACAGGTGAATAAGGATCGGAATTAAACTGACTTTAAAAATGTATACTCATAGGAAATATTTTGTTTGCAATTGGTGTGGAAAAAAATTCGCATTTACATGCTGAACTCTTTATTCCGACAATTACGGAACTCATTTGTTGCATATAAATTTAAGGAACTATCTCTATGGAACGTTGTTGTTTTAAACAAAAACAAAAACGATCCAGAAAGATAGTTTCACAAACTTGAAAACGAAATGAGAACAAATGAGTTCCCATAATTATTAGAATAGGGAGTGTTTAACATCATGTTAAAAAGAAAATCAAAATAACACTTGATCTCACGTATAACAACTTTATAAATATTAGGACGAAGAATGAGAGAAATATTTTAAAAAAGTGATGGTTTTACTGATTTTTTAAAATTTTAATAAAAACGACGGTAAACAATGAAAGGTGAGTTAATAGGCATAGAAAAAAATGAAAGAGAAAGGCGAACATATTAAACAATAAGGGTCTGTTTTGATACTGAGGACGAAAACATAACATATTTTGACTATTTGCCATTTACAGCATTAAAAAAAATAAGAAAATAACAAGGGGGTGTAAAAAGGAAATAGAAACAATGATATCTTACAGGATGGAAGGTGGGAGGAATAATTAAATACGTGGAAAAAGTTCAAAATATTTAAACCCTAGCTAAGCGTTTGGAGCACAAAGTTGCTGTTATAAATATAATAATGAATATACATTTAGCCCATTATTGCAAAACATATTGATTGTAATATATTATTATGTATGCTGACCACCGTAAGCTAATGATAAACCTCCCTGCTACCGGCAAATTCGGAAAAGCACTTTTTTCATTTAAATTTTAATTATGAAAAAATATTTATCTGGAAAGTTATTGTTTATTATCGGGGCATAATAGCATTCCAGAGAGATATTTATTAAAAATTGAAAATTAAATGAAAATTGCAGGTCTTCGTAATTTTTAGTAAGAGGTAGATTAAGATTTACCTTAATGGATCCACAAATTCTCAAATAATAATATTGACTCACATGCAATGAAAATAAAATTTATATATAAAGACATTCGAGGAATGAATAAACGAATATTTACACAAACTAACATCGTCTTGAATGAAAAAGCACCCGGCATTCCTCGTACGCGTGTCAGCTAACTCCCTTGCGAGCATTTTTATCGCCCACTGAGCAAATTAGCTTCAAAAATAACGAACGCACGGTATCCTCGAACGCTGTCCCTAACTCTTGAACTAATACGACAGTGGTTTACGAGTATACCCCAACGTTCGGTGAAACCGTAAGTGTGCATTCATTGCTGGGCGGCAGTAATGGATTAACGTTCAAAATGTCATTTCCACGCACGCCTTACTGAACTTCGTGTTTTTGTCACTGCAATTTTTGTTATTTCGTTGTCAGAAAATAGATGTATCAATCTTGAAGAATCAACTGAAAATAATTATACGTACAGAACAAATTATAAATTGATCCTAAAATTAATACCGAAATGTTTAACATTCAACTGAAGAATACCGGTTTGCAATCGGAGATTATAACAATAGCAATTTTCCAGAATATTTGTATTAGTACCAAATATTGTAAAAGTAAATAGTTAGTAAGCTACATATAAATCGGATCGGTCCAATATTTCACATCCCCTCAAAAACAGTCCATACACCGTCGGCCATGCAAAAGTGCGCAGAAACGATCAACAGCCCGCGCGCGCTCCCTGCCTCGAATAATCGAAACGGGATTCCATCTCTTGTGGCCTGCGGCGTAATGAGGCGTTTTAATTGATCGCGGATTTCGCGCGCCGCGCGCAAGCTTATATGGCCCGCGCAGGTAGCCCATGACTACGCGGTTTATCGATGCCGCTAAAGGGACCAGGGTCGCGCGCTCCTCTCTTTTCTTTTTCGCGCGCGATCTCTCGGATATTTTCTCGTTCCTTTTCTTCGCTTTTGACGCGTTCTTCGAGTTTCCTGTCTTTTTGGTGTGTTGTGCATCTCGGCTTGCATTTTTATCGTGGTTGAAACTGGTTTAATACCAGTGCTTTTACCAATTGATATCAAATTTATATTATCTTCACTGGCATTAGATAAAAACTAACTAAAACTATTTCTAAACTTGTCATTTTTGTTAAATGATGAGCTGCCATATGTATATTGAACTCCAGTAAAGAAAAATAGAAGTTTTCACCTTGTATTCCAAAAGAGCAGGTTCATCTTCGAATTCGTCATTTATTGTCAATGATTTTATCAATTTATCTTTTTCCAGCCTCAAAAACAGTCAATACGTAAATAATCTCTTGGGAATAAGTGGGTTAAATAAATCTGCCAAGAAGGCATACCTCAGAATCCAGAAAAAATCCCAAAAACAAACGAAACATCCCGCATCACCCATTTCCTCCATACCTCTCGGGCTCTTATACCTCTCGATTCCCGCGAAGATTTGTCCCGACACCTGTTACACACGTGATCGCACCAGTTACACACATTTTTCGTTCTCCTCCCTCCAATTCCTTCTAATTCGGAAATTGCCGGTTCTCCCTAACAGCCGTAATGGCATCCGCCGCACGCACGCGGGACCTCTCAGATTTTTATCTACAGTCGCGTAAGGTTGGCTTTGGACACGGGGAAAGAGGCGTGCAGAGGCATTTCACACTTGCCACCATCATAGTGTCCTGTGGCATTGCTAGCGGGGATGGACTTTTGGGTTGAATTGTAATGTGCTGGGAAACACGATAATTTGCTGGGGTTAGAAGAAAGAGTTTGAATTTTTAAATTAGGGATGATGAGATGTCGCGTTCGAAAATTGATGTTAATTATAGCGAGTGTATAATAATTCTGTAGAAATATAGTATATATGAGATAATTTACCCTTTACAAATTCGGATTCTGAAAAAATCGTTCAACAATTGCTTAATGATACCATAATCTAAAATTATGTTAGTTTTCAGAGATTCAACAAAAATTTACATATATATTTTTACCCAAGGAAATGTACACTAAAATACATCGAATATCTAACGATCATCAAAAATTCAAATTCACTTTCAAAATTGAAATTTCTTGATTATTTTAAAGAAGTTTTAAAAATGCAAATGTGCCAAGTTTCAACATCCTTGAAAGTTCTTAAACTATTCGCAAATCTTAGTATTATGCGATAATTGATTTGCAAAGTTCACAAATGCAGTTTTTATCATCTTTTCGTACTCTTTAGAGAAAAAAACAAAATGGAGATGGCGCAAAGGGTAATATCACTAAAGTCTAACTTTTAACTCATTAACTCTGACATAATGGTTCATAGGCACAAACTAAAAAACTTTTTAAAAATAATTATTTAAAAATAAATATAATGCTCAAGTAATTTTAACACCAATAACCTGCAATGGAAAAATCACAGTTCCTTTCTAAATACATCAATATACCGACGATTAATATCGCCCATCCATTCCTTCGCGCCCTCAACTTACATCCAGCCCGGCTATCAGCTTGCAGCCTCTCTGCTCGAGCGGCACTCCTAGAACTCCAAAGCGTCGCAAGAGCTAGACAGCGGAGAGGTGAAAAAGAAGCCTAGATCGAGCTCGTGCGAGTCATCGCGAGCGATAGTCACCTGTCGGGAAATATGAAATAAGAAATGCCCCCCCTGTGCGATCGAGTGGCCCGCTTATCTGCGATATCGATCGCGGGAGGTGCATTAGAAAGTCGCTCGGCCGCCGATTTCGTTCGTTCTTTCGCTCGGCGCGCAGCTTCGCGGAGAACTACCGCTGAACTTTTTGACCTTTCTTTTTTGTTCTTTTTAGTTTATGTGTATCATGGTGAAAAGATTGCAGAATCACAGGCGCGCCTTTCTAAAATTTGAGCTGCCGTAAAAATGTATAATCAATCAATTGTGCTTTCACAATTTATGAAATAGAATGAATTTTATATTGTAAGCAAATATTAATTCTTCTGTTTGTACGTTGTAAAAATGATGACCAATCACTTACAGAAAAAATCTGCAGAATTGTCTGCAGGATTCTCTGCAGAAAATTCTGAAGGACTTTCTGCAGAGACTTCTGCAGGCTATTAGAACCTGCAGAATTGTCTGCAGATTTTTTGGTGGGTTCTTTTGCGAAATTTTTACCTGCAAGATTGTCTGCAGAAATATATTTGGCAGAAGTTTTCAATTAAAAAAGATATTTAAATCGCGAGTAGTTGCATCGGTGACACGTCACATTTGGGTGTTATTATCCAGATAGTAGCATTTAATTGGGACGTGTCAACAATGCAACTAGCGATTTTAATGATTTTCTCTGAATTGAAAAATTCCCTTAAATATATTTCTGCAGACAACCTTGCAGGCAAAAACCTTGCAAAAGAACCTGCCGAAATATCTGCAGATAATTCTGCAGGTTCAAATACCCTGCAGGGAACTCTGCAGAACGTCCTGCAGAATTTTCTGTAGAGAATCCTGCAGACAATTCTGTAGATTTTTTCCGTAAGGGTCATCTTATCAACAGTTTGATTAGTCGGGAATTCGGCGCGTTTAAACATATCACGTAAGACTGTACTATCGAAAGAAACTCGAAGCGCATACTATTGTTATGTTCGTGCTATAGTAAAAATTGTCTTTTGTACAAGTTTGAGTTTATTGCGTTCAATTTGTATACAGTATACATACAGTCTGTACACAATCTGTATATAATCTATATACAAGCTGTTTAAATTATTTGCATGTAAATTATTTACCCCCATGATATCTTTATATGAAAAACACAAATAGTAATTTTTGTATACAAATTAAAATAGGTTAAATGTTAAATCGTTTAATATATGTTGTATATATAATTTCAACTTATCATATATTTACATATTTATATCATTAATTTACATTGATATATATCAATATTATCTGTTGCAACGCCGTTACCCTAAGCGGGTCCTGGGCGTAGTCGTCCAGAGCGGACGGGTGGGTGCCTATCACCACTATACAGCGCGTCCTCAGGTTGCGGATAGAGGAACGACCCCTGAGAAAGAGGTTAGCTGCGAATAAAGCGAATAAGCAGTCGCGGACAGCCGATAGGCCCAGGCGTGGGTGTGATGAGCCCGCACTGGCGAACGCATTCATCTAGAAACACTACGCAAGCACCGCAACAACTACAAACACTATACAAAATCTTCTATCTTACTTTCTTCTTCTACCTTACTCTGTAATCTATCTCTTTTACCACACATTTCAAACAAAAAATGGGCCAAAAATCCTGCTGTCGTGGAGGATGCGGGAGCGATGACAACTGCCCTGAGAGGGGATGTGTAGAATGATTCGCCACCTGGTTTTACATGGCAACGAAGCCAGCGAAGGCGCGCTGCCTTGCAGGGGGGCGTTAGGATATGAGAATGAAACCGAGTGTGTCTGACGACGAGTTGACTGTGTCCTCGCCAAAGTCAGAAAGCTCTCATACTTAGTTCTAGGGAGGTATGAGGGTTATCACCCCTAGACGGATGGACTCACCTGCGATCGGAACAGGATCCAAAACGCGCGGGTTTAACTTACTATCATGGCTCAAAGAAAACAAAACCAAACCAAAACGAAAAGAAACTTGAGGGTGGGAACCTGGAATGTACGCAGTCTACACAGAGCAGGCGCGTTCCGGGAAATCATAAATGAAACTGAGAGGTACAATTTAGATTTGGTAGCAATACAAGAAACCCGATGGAAAGATAACGCGATGCTAGGATCCGGTAACTTCACCTTTTTATATGGGGGCGCGAGCGGGCATTCTCTAGGCACCGGATTTCTTGTTAACAAAAGCATCATACATTCCGTTAAAAGTTGCAATTTCGTGAATGACCGACTCTCGTATATCATCATCGACGGAGCGTGGTATAATTACGTGGTTATTAACGTCCACTGTCCCACGGAGGACAAAGAGGAACAAGTCAAAAATCTTTATTATGAAACTTTAGAGCAATTAATCGACCAATTCGCGTCTTACGACACCAAAATAGTAGTGGGGGATTTCAATGCTAAAATAGGGAGAGAGGAAATGTTTAGGCCCACCATAGGCAAAGAAAGTCTGCACGAAACCAGCAATGATAACGGTATTATGGTCATAAATTTCGCAGCCGCAAAAGATCTTATAGTCAAGACCACGTGCTTCAAGCACAAGGATATACACAAGGCAACGTGGACATCGCCGGATGGGGCCACGCACAATCAAATCGATCATTTTCTTATTGATAAGAAGCGCCACACGAATGTACTCGACGTAAGGACCTATAGGGGGGCGGATTGCGACTCAGATCATTATCTCGTAGTGGCCAAATTAAGAGCCAGATTAGTAGCCGGTCAAAATAGTAAGCGAGCGAACAAAGTAGAAACCTTTGATATTGGAAAACTACGAAGCGGGATAGAGCGAATCAAGTACCAAGTAGAAGTTAGCAACCGATTTCAGGCGCTCGAGGAAACGGATGAACAGACGGGAGTAGATGACGATCCGAACAGGTTGTGGGGGGCTATCGAAAAAACTATAAAAGGGGCCGCGAATAAAGTACTGGGTAAGAAAAAAAGGCCGAAGAGCAAACCATGGTTTGACGAAGAGTGCGAACTCTGGTTTGAAAGGCGCAAGAAGGCTAAATTAGATAGTGTACACAATGAAAGCGATAGGGCCGTAGAAGAATACCATGAAATAAGAAAGCAAGTACGTGTGATTTACAGAAACAAGAAGCGCGAGTATCAGAAAAATGAAATTAGAAAAATAGAAACTAATAGTAGGGAAAATAACCCGCGCGAGATGTACAAAGGAATAAACGCTATTAGGAAGGGTTTTCAGAGTAGATCGCAGTTAATGAAGGATAAGGACGGGAACCTCGTGACAAGCGAAAATGAACTATTGAAATTATGGAAAGATTATTTCGATAAGTTATTAAACGTGCATGAAAACTCCGAGGAAATGGGAGACGAAATCCACACTGCTGAACTCCATATGGACGAAACGACCTACAAAGAAGTAGAGGCCGCGATCAAAAAGCTAAAAAACAATAAGGCCGCAGGAAACGATTCTATACCAGCTGAACTACTTAAATATGGAGGCACCGCGCTTACATCTAAAATTTTTTATCTAGTATGTGCTATTTGGAGAAATGAAACAATACCAGAAAATTGGAAAGAATCCATCATCATACCGATCTTCAAAACGGGAGATAAAACAGACTGCAATAACTACCGGGGAATCTCACTTTTAGCTACCTGCTACAAAGTTCTGTCAAACGTAATACAGGCCAGACTCACACCATTCGCGGAAGATATAATAGGAGATTATCAGTGTGGATTCCGGCGCAACAGGTCAACGAGCGATCAAATGTTTACCATAAGACAATTATTAGAGAAAAAGTGGGAATATTGCGAAACTATACACCAGCTATTTGTGGACTTTAAGAAAGCGTACGACTCTGTCAAACGAAGCAAAATGTATGAAATCCTAGTGCTCCTTGGCGTACCAAAAAAACTCGTAAAATTAATTCAAATATGTCTGAACGGAAGCACTGGAAAGGTCCGAGTAGGCGGTAATGTATCCGAATCGTTCATGATACGCGACGGTTTGAAGCAAGGTGACGGGCTTTCAACGGTACTCTTTAACCTGACGCTAGAGCATGTTGTTAGAAAAATGCAGGCTAGCGAGCTAGGCGCAACACTCAACGGAACAACGCAAATTTTAGGCTATGCGGATGACTTGGATATAGTGGGAGATAATGGTGAAACGGTGGCGAGAAATGCGGAAATCCTTATAAATGCGGCTAAAAACACGGGGTTAGAAGTGAGCGAATCGAAAACGAAATATATGATCATGGAGAAACTGGGCATTCGCGAAGCAGAGGGGGATCTCAGAGTCGGAAATTTCACTTTTGAAAAGGTTAGCGAATTCAGATATTTAGGTACAACTATAAATGATCGAAACGAAATTAAAGCCGAGATTAATAAGAGACTTCATTCGGGTAATGCCTGCTTCTACGCTGTGAACAGATTACTTAAGTCAAAGCTACTGTCGAAAAATGTCAAAATAAGGATATATAGGACTATAATAATGCCGGTAATCTTGTATGGGTGCGAAACCTGGGCGCTCACTAAAGCGGAAGAAAATCGTTTTAGGGTATTTGAAAATAAGGTTCTGCGGAAAATATACGGGCCAAAGAAAGATGAGGAAACTGGGGAGTGGAGGAAACTGCACAATGACGAGCTACATAATTTGTACGCGTCACCAAATATTAACAGAATAATAAAATCACGGAGACTAAGATGGGCAGGGCACGTGGCAAGAATGGGCGATGATCGTACAGCAGCGCGCATAATGAAAGGAAAACCGAAAGCAACTCGACCTCTTGGTAGACCTAGACGCAGATGGGAGGATAACGTAAAATCAGACATAACTGAAATTGGGCGGGAAGGCGCGAAATGGATGGGGTTGGCACAAAATAGGGAAACATGGAAGGCTTGCGTAGATGAGGCGATGAACTTTCGAGTTCGAAATGCCATTTAAAAAAAAAAAAAAAAAAATATATCAATATTATATATTGTTCTAATTCTGCAGTTAGTAACGAATTAAATCTCTTAAATATATAACTAGAGATTTGTAGAGTATACAATAGCGTCTTTTTAAATGCATAATATCGGAAAAAAAAGAATGGAGGAAACGTTACTAAATTGTTACAGTATTGAGGGTTATAATACAAAAGATGCAGATTTGAACATTTATTTTTATTTTTGGTATACTTTTGGAAACTAAATTTACTTAACCCTTTCAGGGGCACATTTTTAAAAATTCAATGTTTGAAATTTTCAAAAATTTTATCAAAAAAACTAGCGTACGAAAAAATTTGAAAAAAATATATATTATAGAGCTGGACACGGACTATAGATAAAAAAATTTCAGAGCTCTAGAGTTTTTCGTTCAAGAATAAACGATTTTTTACGAAGAAAAACGAGTTTTTTGTGATTCAATTGTTTATAACTATTTATAAATAAATAAATTTGCAGACTTTTATATACAAAACTTATAACTTCTCATCTCAAGAGTCGAAAAAGTACTCACACGCATAGGAGCACTGAAAAATACGTCCGAAATACAGAAAAAACTGAAAGCAAAAAGGTGGTACGTATACGTACCACTGCCCCTGAAAGGCTTAAAGTTATTAATTTAAAGATGTGACGGAGAATTATTAAATAATGACTGATTAAATATAATTTAAATGATTGAAGTGATGATGATTTCCCTATCTTAGCAGGTGCCAACAATGAGAGGTTTTTCGTTTTTCCTAAACAATTGTTAAGTTTACTTTTTACTTTTCCGATCAGGGACACTTCTGTGGATCACAAAGCGTCTGCTTAAACGATCTCAGAAATTTAAGAATTCATTGGGAAAAACGAAAATTACAGATAAGGAATCTGTAACTGTATACGGCATTACCTTAAACATTTTTAGTATCTTAAATGAATCGTTCTTTAATTAATTCCGTATTTTAATAAATCCTTTTAATCTGTTTCAGTGTTGGGACTTGCATTCTTCCAGGATGGCCTGTTACCACATTACGTGACAGATATAAATATTTATACAAGAACAAATCATAAAAATTATATACATATGCAAGATAAGTATATTACAGTAGAACCTCCCGGCACTGTGAAATTCTGGACTTTCTATCCCCAGGCACTGTGACTTTCCGCCAGCCAATCAGTGTCAAGCACCGGGGCCGAATATATATATAGGCAACAATAATAACTTTCCCCCGTATCTTCCCCATAATCAAATATTCTCAGTACAATTAACTTTTATTTAGTTTTATTAAAAAAACTTATAAAAATCTATATAAAATTATATAATTCTTTTTTATATACTATTATATTACACTTTTTCAGTTTGAACATTTTTAAAACTTTTTATTAAAATTTTTTGGTTTAAACCTTTGTACGAAACTATTTCTGTCACATTTTATCGGTTTAAACTTTTTCATAAATCTTCTTCTGTACGGTATGGGATTTTCACAGTGCCGTAAGTTACAGTGCCGGGAAGATCTACTGTATATGTAAAATAATGATACAAGAATCATTTTATTATACTTAAAACGTCGACCAATAAAAATCTCTAAACATATTTCATTAAAAAAGCTCTCTACGTATCAAAAATCCTTAAAACAATACACCCAAATTAGCATCATCACCCACTAAAAACACCATCATCATCCCCGATTATTTACCCCCAACTAATAGCCCCGGTCGACATCTCGGCCCATCTCTCCCCTCATTCACCCGAGCCATCCTTAATTTATCAAGCTTCCCTCGCCGAAAACTAAAAAAGAAATTAAGATATTAATAAATGTAAAACACGCCCGCGCCGAGGAGACTCTACATCAAGACTGCAAAGTATACTCACGTCGTGCAGAAGCCCGAAGCGCCTGCAGGAGAGGGAAGAAAGCTCGAGCGCGTTATATATGTATAACAAACTATAAGAGACCGAAGGCGGTAGCTGAAGCTGTAGCTATACGTCCCAAAAGGGCGACGACGCAGCAGCAGCCTCGAAGGAGCGGGAGCCACGGAGCTAGAGAGAGAGAGAGAGAGAGGAGAGAGAGACGAGAGCCCGTGGGGCTACTAATTAATTACTGTGATTAATCAGAAAAGTTCGTAATTAGAAAGTTTCGCGCGCTGAAAATTAAAATGGCGAGGTGAGTGACGCCCGCCTCGCTCGAGGCCGTGCCTCTCTCCAACTTGCCGCCGCCGAGCTGCGAGCGCCTCGCTCGTCTGCTTTATATAATAATTTTTCTTGTACCTTTTTGAGGAGGTGGGTTGCGAAGGGGGAAGCTGTATTTTCTGAAATTTCCGCGTTATTTGCTCGATCTTGGGGAAAGTTTCCGGCGAGTTTTGCGAGTCTTTAATGCATTATGGAATATTATGTGCGTTACTCTGGCGAATTTAAGGTTACATAGGTACATATATATATATATATATATATATATATATATATATATATATATATATATATATATATATATATATATATATATTTATATATATAAAAAAACTATATGTAAGTATGTCGTCGGTATCCTCAAGGATATGTCGATGGGTCCTAGTAAAAAAGACGTATCTTGCGAGCTTTAATTAGAAAATACGTATGTTTTTTTAGGTTATTTATTTCATCAACTTTGAAGTAATAAAACTATAATAAGACAGTTTTAACAATATTTTGTATTTACGTATTGATATAAATTGATTTACGATTAATGTCTTTATGATATTAAATATAAGCTTTAAATCAATGTCATAATGATATTCAGTGTTAAAAAGAAACAAAAAAATGACATAAAAACATATGTCTTTTCTAATTGATGCTCGCGAGATACGTCTTTTTTATTAGGACCCATCGATATACAATATTATAACTGCATAATAGAAACAGAATATGTCAATATGTGAGAATATCCATATCTATACTTTGAAGACAGCGGGCAAATAAAAAAACAAATAACAGTACAACATTTATTATCTATTCTAGAAGACTATGTGGATCATCGACTCCCGGCAATACACGCAACTGCATATGAGCATATTCCTATAACGCCTACTGCTACTGGCATTGAAAATCATCCTCCTAGCGGTATCAACCACGCATCTACGATACACAAAAGAACTTTATATGCACCTATTCCTATAGGGTTTACTGCAACTGACATAAAAAAGATAGGTCTTTTCTAATTGGTGCTCGCAAGATACGTCTTTTTTATTAGAACCCATCGATGTATCATTGAGTCAATGCTATTACACGGAGAGAAAAACTCCGCCGTATTAGCGTTGTTGTGGTAAGTCAAATCAGCGGTAGGATCATACCGCCAGCGCTGCTGTAGAACAAAGCAGTTTTAGCTTGACTCGCTCCTCAAACACGAGTAGCCAAAATGACAGATATTTGAGGTTAGCTTTTCGAATATTCGGATTCCGTACCTATTAACTTATATTTTGCAAAGATTAATGGTTAATATGTCTGAAAAATGTATTTCCAACGTAAATTATTGATTTTTATCATAAGAGTCTATGAGAAATTTGCAAAACTTAGTATATTAACAGTAACCCGTTTCTGAATCGCAAAGCTATAACTGCTTTGTTCCACAGCCGACACTGTTTGGTAATCATGTCATTCTACTACTTGAGCCACTAAGGTTGTAAGTGCCGGGGTCTCCGGCAGATGTAGCCGAGTTTTTCTCTCCGTGTACATTTTATTTAAGGTGGGTGCAGGTAATGTGATCATGCAGGTAATGTGGTCACCTACACGAGATCTCGCTGTATGCGCTATTCTGGGGCGCCGTAACTCCTACAGTATATGTATTGTGACAATTAATGTTGAGAGGCGTGGTGACCCCGTTGATAGCGCACTCTGATTATAAGATAGGGTCATGTTTACGCGCGAAAGTATCAAAACTCTGATTTCTTTGCAGTACATGCATGTAAAAAATACCCTTTTGTCAGCGTGATATTAACGAAAGAAAATCAGACGGTACATAAAATTGTAGCTTTTTTGACGTACTTTAAGATGCATGAGCCAGTTTTTGTCGTAGAGTTTATTTTTGATGCAAAAATTTGCAACTGTCGTTTACGTTTATCGGTTGGTAAAGTGGTTATACGAATGCATTGCAAAGCAAAAGAAAATCGATGCCAATAAAAACGGTGTTTGTTTCTGCAAAATTCCTAGGCCTACTAATAGCAAAATATCAACACCAAGGCGTACGATACAGCCCCATGCAGGTAAATAACACATAAAGGAAGTCTTTGCTAGGCTAGTCTTGACTTTCTTTTAAGCATATAATATACGACTTTACCGTAAGAACTGATAGGTAATTTTAATTTAAACTACTTAGAACTTCTTTAATTAAAATTCAGAGAATAAATTTTTTTGCAAAAGCTCATGAGGTATTAGAGTTAAAGGTTCAAATCACGTGTCTCAATATTTCCCGAAGCCCAAAAACCCGATATATATCTACTGGGAATCGAAAGTTCCTTAAGGTGGCTACATTACCTGCACTCCCCTTAGTTTATCACACTGTATTGTTTTTTCATTATTTATTTACAATTTAATGACTTTACAATTATTTTTCTCTATAACAATATACATTTTCAATAAATTCTAATTCTTGCCGGAAGTTCCTCTTTTTAAGTCAGTAGAAGTGGCCACAGTTAAGTCGGGAATAAAGTTCTATATGCAACACGGAAGTAAAGTCGAGTATTCTCTCGAGCGATTACTGCCCTCGCTTCGCTCGAGCAGTAAACCCACCCTTGGGGATAATCTTCGACTTTATTCCCTTATCACATAATGTACTATTACTATTAAATACACTAATATTTAAACGTATAAAATTTGATGAAAACTGAATGACTTAAATCAATCTTTCCAATTCCGAGAGTGACAGAAGTAGCGAGATATCGAATTAAAATCAGAGATCACAGTAATGACATAAACATTTACAAGGATTACAACAAATATTATAGGGTTACTTCACTAAAATCGCTTAAATTAGTAGAAGCCTAACAGACCGAACAGCAACGCCACCGGATACTCCATCGGCATAAATAATTCAATTCATCAGCTAAATTACTCGCAACCGTCCCCTCACTTCTCAAACTTCATCCTCCTGTTTATTCTTCTCCTTCGCTCTTCAAGTTTCCGCACCGGTTTCGGTCTTTCGCTCCTTTTTTCCGCGCCGATTTTCGCCAGATAACAGCCGGCGAAAAGAAAACGAGCTGCCTGCAAAGAAGCATTCGGCAGCTCTCGGCGGACTTTCCTGATAAATTCATTAATTAAGGTTGATCGTCGGCTGCCTCTTCGCCAAGTGAAGTGTATATACGTATATATCGGGTGCAAGTTTAGCTAAAGTTCACCTTTACGCAGGCGGCGAAAAGAGCGGGCTGTGGAAAAGGGACGTACGCCTTGCGTGAAAATGGCTACCCCTGCTTTCCTCGTGCAAGCTGAGCTGCGTTTTGTAAGACTCAAAGATCTGGTATCAATAGAGAACAACCATAAATTTTATTTATAATTTAAAATTAAAATTTGGACTAAATAATACACAAAAGTGCCAATAAAACATTTGTTAGGTGCGTATTTATTTTCTACAAAATATTGAAAATCTGATTTTCTCAAAGCAAGTTCAAACGGACTGACTAAGGAAATTTAATATGGCGGATATTTCGACGGTCGACATAAAAGTGCCAAAAGAAAATTTCAATTGTTTATACGAAGTAATAAATTGGGAAAAATCGGTTTCTCTCTTTCAGAATGTTGTATAAATATGTAAAAATTAGTTTTATTTTCCATAAATAATCTACTTTTTTCACTTCGTATCGTGTAAAAGAAGTTAGGTAGACTGACGATTTGCCCGCCATTATTTCGCAATTGTTTTCCGTTTTTAAATTTGGTACGAAATTTTAGGGATTTTTAATTAATTATCTCTAAATGTAGAAGCGTATAAATGAGAAAATAGTAATTTATAATAAAATCTTATAGGTTTATGTACTAGGTAAATAAACATTGGAGTGATTTGGGACATCTGGTTAGTTCTCTGTTCTATTTCTTAGAATAGTTTATTCCTGAAAATATAAGATGAGCTTTGAGAAAAGGAGAAGAATTTAATGAGGTGTAGTTGGATCATTGAAGAATTTTTTTATGGATTGGAATACAAATTTTTTAGATTACGTTGAGACTTATATGGTGAGTATATAGATTTGTCTGTGGGTGCATTATTATAATTTTATATTTGGAGAAGGATAAAATTTCTACAATATTTTTACAATATTGTAACATTAAGATAGAACTTTTCTCTAAATTGCAAATAACTAGATTCATTATTTTTAAAATTGCTTTGAGAATGATTGCATGAATTTTTCTTTCTCAAAGAGAAAGCTTTATAACGATGTGTGTATGTATGTGTGTGCGTGCGTGCGTATGTATATGTTGGGAGACTGGGGTATAACGGGCCACTACAATGCAATTACCGATAGGAATTATATAAAGTGTAATTAAAAAAATAACTAAAATAGCATGTAGTTATTATCCAATCGAAGAATGTTATCCTATATTGAGATCAGTGTTGAATGTTTCTTTCCAATATTAAAATTCACTTATAAATTACACCGAAAATAGCGAAAATAGCGATACAATAGGGGTATAATGGGCCAGCGTAATTTTACACACAAGCTGTTAAATTATGGGTACCAAAATACCGTAAGACAGAAGTACAAGGTTTGTTTATGCTTAATAAATCGCAATATTAGATTGAGATACGTTATAACGACTCATAAATAAAGAGAAACTTTACATTCGCTAGACATTTTTGTCATTTTTACGGCTCTAAATCGACTTCAGATTACTGTTTTATATCTGACATAAATAAAAATAAATATGATAACCTCTTTCTTTTGGAGCTTTCAATGATATGTCTACTCTTCTACAATCAAATAAAACGTTTTTATGTACTAAAAATGGTGGCCCATCATACCCCAACAAAAGTGGCCCGCAATGCCCCATTTGCAATAATTAACGTTTCGTATCATAACTTTTTGTAATCTTAATGAAATAAAAAGTTACAAAAAGTAAAATGAAGCTTCAAACATACCCTATAAAAGTAGCATTATCTGATGTTTTAAATCAATCAAAAATATATACGGCTGACGATTTGAAAAGTTTTTGTCGTTTTTCATACAACCAGATTTTTTACTTTAAAACTTCACTGCGCTGTAAAAATTTTTTTGCTTGGAGAATTATATACATACAAAGAAAGTGAACTCACATTATAATCACAAGTAGATTAAGATACGGAACAAAAAGTTTTGTCCCTCTTCTACAATAAATATGGCTAGTGGCCCGTTTTACCACGTGGCATAGTGTCCCCTATGTATGTGGCCAATTTTTGTTTTCACCATAACTTTTAAAGGCCACCATATTTCGGGCTGAAATTTTACAGGTATATCATATATGACCCAAGGTAGAGTTAATTAGATTTTGAGGCTAAATGGTCAAAACTTACTTCTAATTTTAAAAAATATTGAATTTAAAAAAATTAAAAAAAAAGAATTTATAGTTTTATGCGTTACATACATAAAAAATATGTATAAATTCGTAAAGTAGATGTAATTTCCTTTCGATTGGTGTGTCTTACAATGTCCTTAAAGTTTATTTTGTTAAAGAATTGCAATTTTTAATATTATAAATTGTAAAAATTTGAAGAAAAAATTTTTCGTCATTTTATACGTTTGGTATGTCAAAAAGATACATATATTTGTAAAGTTCGTGTCATTTACTATAGATTGGTGTATCTTACAATTACTTTTAAGTTGTTTTTATTAAAGAATTACGATTTTGAATTTTCAAAATTTGTTAAAATTAAAAAAAATCATTTTTATCAATTGAAACGTTTGATACGTGAAAAAAACTGTATATATCCGTAAAACTCACGTGATTTCCTTCCAATTACTGTATCTTACAATCCCTTTAAAGTGGTTTCTCTTAAAGAAATGCGCCATTTAATTTTTTAAAATTGAGAAAAAAAGCTATTGTAAATTTATACATTACAAAAGTAAAAAATGTGCACTTATTCATAATGAAGGCAATTTCCTTACAATATATATATATTAATAACAATATTTTTAAGTAAATTTTGTAATCAAAACACGATTTTAAATTTTGCATATGCATCTTATAGGATCACAATTTTTGGTCACCATCACTTATAAACGCATTTGTATATTTTAGTAAAATGTAGGATTATTAGAAATAAGTCAGCGGACAACTGATTAAATTTATAAGCTAATAATTCACTATTATGATTTACTTTAAGAACGTAGTATTGTCTATAACATTCTTTATAACATTGTTGATTATTCCTAAAATCACTTTTATCAATGTAAAATTTCAATAAATGTTTGTACATTAAATTAAAATATCCCTAATAATCATCTTGAAATATTATCTTTCAAATTTCAACCTAATGCGTTAAAATCTCTGATACAGTAGGGGTTCATTTGAATGATGAAAATATTTATTTTGAGAAAATAGTCATTTAGTCAATGAAATCGAATTTTTCATATTTTAATCTCATTTAATAATACTTTGCATAAGATTTCACTTAAGCTCTCTTCAAAATAAAATTCGATATTATAATAATGCATAATTTTCATTAAAAGTTAGATTAATTTTACCTTACAAGAAGATACTGTGTAATTTTATTATGACGTGTACAATAGAATTGTCTTAAAATGAAGTTAAAAAATAGATAATCATATAAAGCTTTTAAGAAGCCTATTAACATTGAAGAATAAAAATTGTAGATGAATTAAATGACCTTACCAATAAATATGTTTATTAAATTATTATAATTTTATTTTAGTCGTAAGATAGTCAAAGTAAAATTTATACAATTGACGTACACTAGACGGACAAAATATCTGATTCAAATGATTTGAATTTTTTGTAAACTTTCAAATGAGGTTATCGAAAATGTGCATTCGATCCAATATATTTGAAGTATTTCAAAATAATTCGAATAGTTCGAATCAGATATTATGTCCGTCGAGTATGCTTATTAAAGCCAATTTACGGTGTGATCATTATTAGTTCATTATTAACCTTATATGATCATTAGTTATTTGACCATTATATGATTGAAAATTTGGCAGATATTTAAACACATAATTTGAATAAATATTGATAGTGAAAACAAATAAATTCATCTACATTCATTAAAAAATGGACATCATTTCAAATAACCGCTGGTGTATATATATCAAGCACTTTTGAATGAAATCACACCGCCGCGTCTACGTAAACATCCTTAAAAAACCCACTCGTAGCCCCTCAGGCTCAATATTCACCAGAACTCAACTAAAAAGTGTCAGCGCGTTGCTGCTCGCGTGAGCCCGAGAAAAGACGAACATTCGTCGGAACGGACGCGCATCGAACAATTGGTGCACAGGTACAAAGCACAAGCCGCAGTCGGTCGCGTGTCTAAAAATTATCCCCACACAGCACACAATACATCAGCCGATTCTAACTCAAAATAAACAAATAACTTCCTTTCAAAAAGCCCTTCGATTCTAGCATTTCTATAAGCGTATGCCTGTATATATACGTGTCAAACTGCAGTTTGCATCCAAAATAAACCAAAATACATGTCTCCTGCAAAAAGATACATTTCGCGTGTGTGTTAGTGTGGGCATACGCGACTTAGATATACAACAGAAAGAGGCGCACGCGCGTGCAGCAGCATGTGGCATTTCTAATAAAAGGGAGAAAAAGGATTACGGCCCGCGTGCGCCTTAGGTCTTATACATGCGCGCGTGTCTATGCAGCCGCTCTTTTAAAACACTCTATTGTTCATTGATATCGCTCTCGTAAGTGCGTTTTCGGCGTTTTATTTTGCAGCGGCAAATTATAGCTCTAATGCGAGAACAATCGCCGTCGTGCTTTTCACGAAGCGCGTCTTAGGAGGATGTGAACTTTTTAGTGTTCTTTTTCTGGGCGCGCGTGGCGCGCGCGCGCTGAAAGTTTTAGAGTATGATTATGCTGTGGTCTTTTGTTTACTCAACGCTTTATATTAAAACCTTTTCTTTTGTATATTTTATAGGGAATGTGAAATACCGATTCGATTCCTACCTTACCGGCTTTTTACTGTATTGTATTCCATTAGAACAGCATTTTTCAAAACATTTATTTATTTTAAGAAAGAAAGCTTCCTTCGTAAAGAAACTATTGTAAAAGAGAAGAATCGGTAAGGTGGAAATCGGGTCGGTACTTTTCAACCCTTAAACATATTTTAACGTTTTTATCTTCTACGTTTAATAATGAAACCTATTAACAATTTAACTTTAGATTACTTGAATGACTTCGGAGCACATAGAAAAGCATTTTTTTTAAATTTTTTTTTGCAGAGAAAAAAGATATATGTGAAAAACCGAAAAGGTTGGAATCGGATCGGTATTTCATATCCCGTTGAAAAAAATAATTGTTCCAATGTAAAAATAAAAATTGTCTTCAATGCTACAAACTTCGATGCTACAATAAATACTCAACTAATGAATTCGACCAATGAAAACTTAATTCTATATCATTAATTATTTTAATTTGAAACGTGAAAGAAAAAAAGTGTTCAAGTTTCCATGCCTCTGATAAAGATTGGCATCGCTAACTTCTCGATGTAAAGTCATGAAATCAAGTTATTGCTTTGAAAGTACTTATTTTTTTAGAGTCTTAAAGAATTGAGCACGACTTTTATTTTTTCATTAAAACAATAATTGTTTTTAAGAAATAAGTGAAACACGTTTGAGTATAGTAGAGAACTTCTATTAATCTGCGGACTCCTATTAAGAATATAAATTTTTAATAATAATCTTTATTTTTAAAATACTCATTAATATTTTTTAAAGAATACTAATTAAAACATAACCATGCTGAGATTCGATAAAACGGTTTTTAGATTATAATTAACCATTTTTGCAAAAAGGGTTTGTTTTCACTCTAAAAAGCTTTTCAGAAATGGTCTGATTCCCACTTGAGTATACTCAGAGGCGTTTCGACGGAACAAAAATGTAAATCCATGCCTGTTAGTGAACAACGGCCAGTTGGCCATTCCCGATAGCTTTTATCGTGCACGAGCCAGCCGCGCTTACTTTATTCCTTTCTTCTTCGCTCGCTGGGCGCACTCGTGAACAGTTTTGTTCGACAGTAATTGTAGCACCTGTTGTGAATTTTGCAGATATTTATTTCTTTCAAAAATGTCTATGTGGTTCTCTGAATTTTTCTTATGTTAACCCTTTTTAACAGAATTTATATAATTAAAAATAGCATTACTTATTATATTTTTTTTCCATTATTTAATAAGATTAACATTTGAATTATATATTTTTTGTATACAATTGTATTTGTCTGCTTTTTTCTTGTTTAAAATTTATTATTGTAAATGTTTTTAAAGTGCTGGCTGATTCAAAATATATTCTTCTATATAATAAATAATAAATATATTGTTTCAAAATGTAATAAAAACATATATCGTAAAAACAGTCTTTGTCAATTAAAATCAAAATTCACGAATGTCGCCAGACAAGAGTTAAATCTAGGTTATATGCGGCAAGGCAATTAATTAATCGAGAACAATGACCCGTCTCCGTACCCCCGAGCCGCGCAACATTGTCGCCAAGAAGCAGCGGCGAAGTCTTCCTCTCGCTAAGAAATAAACATCCCCTCGACTCGTGAACTCCGAGCTCGTTGCTTTAATTTGCGTTTTCTCGCGTCAAAGCCGTCCAAGCTTTCTTTCACTGTGCCTCCAAGAACCAGAGGAAGAAGAAGACGACGAAGAAGAAGAAGGTGAAGAAGTAGACGAGTAGCTCCTCGGACTCATTTATATATTTTTCGCCCATCGTGTAGCGAGAAAGAGATAAGAGACGACGAGCACTTCGCGGTATGAAATAATTCACTAGCAGAGCGCGGGTGGATATTTCAAAAGCAGTACAGAGCGGGCCAGGATCTTTTCTCGAGTTAATAGAAAACGAGCCAATTAAAGGAGGCAAGTGCTGCAGCCGAAATCGCGTATTATATATATATACGCGAGGGAGAGGTGGATGGATATTGCGAAAGACAAAGGGAAGAGTCGAGTACGTCTGTCAACTACTTGAGATTGATTTTTTTTCGCCCGCGAAGTCGACCACTTCTCGAACCTTATTCGCACAAAACATTTATTTAATAACGGATGTAGCAGTGGGGGATGAGGTATAAAACTATTTGCTTTTAAAGGTTAACAATAGCGAGATCTGTTGTTGAATTGAGCTAAATTGTAACTACGTAAAGCTGATGTATCTTAATTTTACTATTTGGATGATAAATTGAAAATGAAAGTAAATGTTTAAGGTCTCATTAGAATGTTTCCTTTGAAGCTATTAAAAATAAATTTTTAAAGTAAAGCACAAAATGTCATGAATATTTTACAATTTAATCAGGTCAATTACGTCAAAATTTAATTAGTTTAAAAATGTTTGGATTACTAAAATTAAAGTTTTAATAAATTAATATGAAACACGTAGAGAATCTTTGTTTAACGTTGTGTATTAGATTTATACAGGAACATTTGAAATTATTAACTTGAATTTAAAATATTAGTCGATTAATACCAATTTGATACATACAATAATATTTTCATCAATGTTCATGATTATTGTTTGGACTTTTTATTATTTTTAAATTGTTTGGAATCCACTTTGAAAATACGTGTAATTAAAAGAATAATAAAGACTCTTCCAAAGCATCAGATTGGTTTGTTACTAAGATAATTAATTTTACTATATTTTAAAATACCCATAAAGTATTATAGCTATTTAGAAAAAATGTCGGGTGCCTAGTTCGTAGAAACAAATCTAGCATAGTTTTAAACATCTACGTTCACTTTCAAGATTGAATCCTGACTAGATACCATCAAGACCATGATACCATGGACCATGCATCAAATAGTTATTTAACAAAATAGCCAAATCGAATGCATCAAGTTTCATGAATCCATAAATCACAGTCTAAAAACTGTACACTCCTGGAAAAAATAATTCCATCCACTCCAATCCATTGAAAAATTTCGCTCCTACACCCATCAACGCACATAAACCTCAGGATACCCAAAATTACCCACAAAAAAGCCACCGACTCTAACTCCTATAATTGCATTCCATCGGTTCCGAACGACATTCCACTCCCCAATAAAGAAGAAGAAAAAGAAAAAAAAAGAAAAAGACGAAAAAGGAAGAGATAAAGCTCGACGCGCAGAATGTAGAAAACAATCTGGAACGTCGTAGAGACGTATAACCTTCTCGTATAGGTACGATCATTTTTTAGCTCTCGAGGATCACGTCGGCGTGTCGCGGCACCCCTCCTCGATGAAACCGCAGGCAGCAGCAGTAGCAGCAGCAGTCGTACAAGGGAGGCGATATCTACTCGTAGGAGGAGCGAGGGTCCTCGTCGTGACCGCAGATTGAAATTCTTAGTCCTTCGCGCGCGCGCGTTCGCTCGCGCAAGAGGGGCTTAACAGGGGTGCGGTGGAGAACCTCGAGATTTCATTATTTCACCCGTAACTCGTAGTATGTCTGTGAGGCTCTCGCTCGCTTTATGCTTTCTCGGCGACTGCTTCGCTGCTGCTGGTGCGAGTGTCGCGCGGCCATCTATCACGCGAGGTGGAACCTAAGGATTTCGCTTATTTGCTTATGGGGGAGAGGGGGGAAGATCTGTAGCGTAGTTATTAGCGAGGTTTAGAGTGAAAAATTGTTGAGAAGGTTTTTTTAGTATATATAGATATGAGTAAAATGTTGAGTTCGGTTAAGGGGGTTTTAGTTTTCAGTTTAGTAAGAATTTCAGTTTAATATCATTATATCAAGTTTTGTTCGTAGTTAATAAAAATATAATTGATTAATTAATTACTTATAAATAAATAAATTTCATACCTTAAATAGTTCATAAAAACCTGTAGGGTTCTAAAACTGGCATCGCTACAAATATTTATCCATGAGAAAGTAAAATAAGTTACAAATAATTTATAAAAATACTTCATAAATTATTTTTAATTATGCAGAGAAACCATATTAATTATTGTGATGGTTTGTTTTAAAAAAACTGTCATATCTTGGAGAACCACGGGAAAGCACCATGTTTGATAACAAACATCCATAATTAGTAGAACTTTAATTCTGCAGTATCAATAAATCTAAAAATACGTATTCCATACAGTTTTTAGAGTTGTTAATTTTAAATCTTAAGTCAAAATAAATCCAAACCCAAGTCAAAATCCAAAATTGAAAAATTCAAAATATCGAATCGTAGGTGAAAATAAAATATATTTTTATAATGGTTGCTGTTTTCATATATTATGCAAGAAATACCTTTTTCTGGACCTTTTACGACAAATATTTAATACTGTTGATATTCTGATCGAAAATTATTAATAAAAAGAATTAATTTGCGCTTTATACAAAACTTTCTACATATTCTATCAATAAAAATTAAAATTCGTCTTTTAGATCGCCATATTGGATTCGTCGTAAATCATGTTTGATATTTTTGAGATAGCTTTCGAAGATTTTTCCATTAGTATTTTTGTAACGAATACTAGTAATTGACAATAATCATTAGATATAACTACAATCTAAAGATCAATAAATACAACTAACCACTAAAATTTCATAACGATACCCTCATACAGGCTCATAAACCCAAAACTCGAATTAACAAAAATTCAATAAGAAAATAAAGCCAAAATCACGTTTGCACTCGTGCAAAGCGTAAACAAAAAGGCATGTTTATGATATTGCGCAATTTCGCACGAGCGCACTTTTCACGACCCCCCGCGTGCGCGTCTTTTCCTCCTCCATGCATTGTGCGCGCGAGTCGTAGCTGCACTGCAGCGGGTAGGGGAGAGGGAGGGGGTGATTTGCGATATCGCTCCCCGGCGAGTTTTAATTTTGGGATATTGGCGCACGCCGCAAGCACACGGGCATAAATACCGTAACGGCCTGCGATGGCGACGCGAGCCCGCCGTACTTTCGCGTTCCTCGACCCGAGTGCTTACAGCGTTGCGTTTATCCGTGTAATCGCGAAAATGCATGGCTCTTTTTTACGCGTGTCCGTGAAAAAGTTAGGGTTACTTTTATTATTTGTGAAAAAACGGTTGGAGGTTTTATTATTTAAGCTTTTTTGAGAATGACTTGGCGGGTTTAATGCAAAACTTGAATCTTATTAGTTTGTATAATTTGTATAAAAATGGAAGAATTAAAAGATGTGGAAGATATATTAACTTGATTTAGTTTACAAATTTGTGTATTTTTTAACCCTTTAACGTTAATAACATGAGGAACGATATGGTAGTTGTAACTTGTGTTAGTATTATTCAATTATAGTTTCTACTTTATTATTTCAAGCATTGAATTGTCAAATTAATATTTTGGTAATTGTTTGTATATATTCAGATATGTATGATAAATTATTTAAGTACTTTTTCAGCTTAAAAAATAACAAAAATGTGCGGACAGTCAAACGTAATAGATTTCAAGGTGATACTACTACATATGCACGGTTTGCGTTAAACGGATAATGTAGTGTCTCTGGAATATAGCGTCTTTAATAATGGAATGGCTACGTCTACACAGACACACTTAGAAATGTTTTGGTTGTCATCGGCAGACCATGACGGCATGACGTTACGAACGACAACAAAACGTAGGGACATTTCTTAGGTTGGCCCTAGTGCCAGCTGGGCTAGTTTAAATAAAAGTGTACACCCAAGTGTGCGCTAAGTGTGTCTGTGTAGACGTAGTCAATTAAAATGATCACAATATTATTTAAGGAAAATTGGCTTCCAATGTAGAAACAATCCATTTTCTTCTTCATAAATTTCGATAATTTAACTATAATATCTCAAAACCACTACATTTAGATTCTTTACTCTATTTCATTAGATTAATAAATTAGATTCTCAAATAGAAATACATTCTTAATGTAAATTCGGCAGTGCTCTGTAGAGGAGAATATTATTAGTAATATTCTATAATTTATTGAATTTATTAACCTCGTAATAAATCTGAACGAGTTTAAAAAGAATTACTAATCATATTTTATTGTGTACTACCTTTCATTATAGAATGATTTCCATGTAATTATTAAAAAAGAGTTATAATTCATTTTATATCAAAAGTACATATTCCTTATTAATTACAAATCCAAAATTATCAATTTTCAAAATATCTAGTCCAGTACCCTCTACATCCCTATACTGTAACATAACGAATCGTCCCGAAGCAAATCTCGCCAAGCACGCACAAAAGCAGACGAAAGCCACGCGATTTAAATTCAATCGTCAAACGTCGCGTCAGTAAAACAGCAGCCAGCACCACCAGCATCAACCACAACACAGACCACGCCGCAGTCTCTCTCGTGCACGTCCCCTTCAAAGTGTCCCCCCGAGCACCTACAAATCCACTTACACGTCCCCGCGAGCATCCACAACATCGTTACTCCCGCGTATACGAGGTCAGCATTACATCGCCGTCGCACGTGTGCAGCAGAAGAACCACACATACACATATACACACCCATACGCGGGGGGATCTTTTGATTCGAGTTTCGAGGCTGAAAGTCCTCTCGCTCTCGAGTACCTTATACGGCCGCACTTGCCAGGAGCCACAGCGGTTACAGTCGAGGGTTGCTATATGCCTGTACGCGGTATATACGAATTCTAAAATACGCCCTTTCGGCTCAGTCGAGCGTGGCGCGCAGCTTTATTCCGTCTGTGTATGTCTGACTGGGTGCGCGATCGTGATGTTTGTGTATTTTTGCGCGGAGCGCGCGGGAGATCTGCCCGCCGGATGTATATATGTAGGAACTTATTGCCGCGAGGTTTGTAGAGACAGGGTGTGTAGTTTGTCGACTGTCGTGGAGCTGTAGCTGATTTATGGTACGTGTGCAGACGCCTTGCGCATTCATCGTTGGGGATTGGAGGCCGAGTAATGATAGGTGAGCTGAGGAATTTCGGGATTGGAGTGCGTGCGAATGGAATTTATTTAAGAAGGGATGAAATTCTGTTGTCTCAATGTGAAATACAGAAATAAAGGTTTAATTTATTTAACGTTATAAAATTTGTCATATTGTAATAAGTATTTGTAATGGCCATGTACTTTTTTTCAGTCCTTTTTTCAAACCGAAATTTCATTATTTTATGTCTCTGTTTATTTACAATGCTAACTATTTATCGAAAAGCACTTATATTTATCCAATATCATAATATCGAATGTTTTATTTTGCAATCAAATTAAGATGGTTCTTTAGCCGTAAAAGATATTGTCCATTTAAGCTTGTGTAAAAAATGAAAAATTAAATCATCAGAATCGGTTTGAACACTTTCCAGTTATTATTTTTATAATATTTTTAGTCATTTAATAATAAAATAATTGTAAATTTATAATAATTTTAATAATTCCAAGTTCAAATTCATACGATATTTAGTATCAAATGATTTTTTCTCATACAAGAAAATTTATTTGTACAAAAATAAACCAAAGCTACATTTACTTCCCCAAAATATGCATTTCGAAAAACACTGCGTGCTCATCCTATAATTAACAAACCTCGAAGAAAGTCAAAAAATTCAAAAATTCTCGGCAACACCTATTTACTCCGTCTGGTGCAGTGGATGCTCCTCTCCGCTCTGCACGCATTCGGTCTCTCCTAAAACTTGCAAATTATCGAGGTGTCAAACTCTCTCTCCGTCCCTCCTTCCATCCTCCGAAAAACAACCCGGAGCAATGACACTTCTCCCTTGGCCCTTTCTATATAACGACCGCGAAATACGTTCCGAGAATTAGCGCCACGTCCGCTGCACGAAGCTCGTGAAAAAGTGCAGAAAGCCCAGAGCTCGCGAGTGTGAAGGAATAACTTTCTCTCTCTCTCTCTCTCTCTCTCTTTTTCGCTTCGGTCTTGGGCCCTAAAGGCTTGTTGTGCTGCAGCGCGGACGCGCACGCAGGTGTGCGCGCATAATGCGAGCCCAAGCCCGAGATGCATTAGGTAATTTTTGGGCCAAATGATAGCTGCTGCCAAGGAAAGCGAAGTGAAGCTTCCGTCGCTGTATCAATCTAATCGTTTTTGGGGTTGGCTGTTTCTCTTTTTTTTAAGTACCGAAGGCGAAATGCAATTTTTCGGGGAGCGAAATTGCTCCAATTATTATACCTGCATGCAGTCGCACGCTTTTCGGCGTCTTCGATCTTCGAATAGGATGAATCTTTTCATGTGTGTTTAAGCTATATGTCATATATTAATATATTAACGTCAACAAATTTACTTAATTTTCATCCTTTTTTAGTTAATAATTAATTATATTAGAACTAATAATTACTCATACTGTTAGCAGCGAATAATATATTTTACATTTTCGTAAAATTTTATTTTATTAATATGAGTAACTATTTTCTTGAATAGGATGAAAATTAATTTTAAGAAATTAGTTTCACTGAAAACGGCTTAAGGGTCAGTTGAAGTTGATTTTAAATTTAAATAATTTAAATAAAGATAGTAAATAATTCATTATTTCGACGAATGATATTTGATCAAAGTATCGACAATCCACTCTGGAGATTTTATTTGAATGACATATTCGTACAATTAATCTTTGCATATATGTATATTAATGCCTTTATTATAAAAGAGCAATTATGTATTGCTTTTACATTATTTATATTAAATGGCAACTAATTATATTATTTATTGGTTGGTCAGTAAGCTTTAGGCGGGAAATTTGAACTTTTAATCTATTTTGATACCAAGTAAAATCATTTAACTTCAAGAATATTATTTCCCACACGCTAACACCACACTGCTTTGCATTACACCGAATGCACACAACTTTCGTTATCCGCAAATTTCGCGTTGAGAACATAATATAACCTCCGAATGAGCCAAGTCTCCTGACCGGTCAATTAGGTGGGCGCTATATGCACCGCGCTCACCGCGACTGAGCGACGAGCGTCATTCTTCATATTACCGCGCGCAGCTCGCGTCGCATAAAAGATTATCCTGCGATATTAAGTTCTGCATTTCGCGGCGCGAGATTTATTCTAGGTTTTTGAAAAATCACCGCTAGCAGTTACCGCTGGGTGGCGGAAATTTATATTAGAGGTGGACTATCTAAATCTTTTGGAGGATGTGGCATTTGGGAATTGATGATCTAGTGAAAAGATCGTAATTTTAATGTCGTAAGAATTATAGTCAGTTTCGGTTTGAAAGTAACAAGAATTTATTGGTAATTATACAGCAGTGTACTTTACGTATTAATTGTATTCACATTTCTATGACACAATAGTAGATATAAAATGGAGCGTTCTAACTAACAAGGAGAGGGTGAGAACCTCGAGTTCGGGTTCAATCAAAATTGACATTTCGTTTAAACTTTGATATTTTAGCAACTAAAAATTAAATAAAAGCACTTTTTAATATTGGACTATTTGAAAAAACTTTAATTATAGAAACTTGTTAGAGATAAGAATGCGAAAGTATATCCACTTTCGAAAATCAGAAGCAAAATTAGATTAAAACGAAGTAATTTGTCTTTATTTTTAATTTTTTCTTAATTTTAGATGCATGTTTTAATTCAACTTCCATATTGTATAACATTGCAGCAAATTACTATTGTTTTACCTTACAACTCGCAAATTAAAGCTTGATTTCTCTACTTTCATTTCTGAAAATACTTTCATTTTATGATAATAATATACGTATATCTTCAGTAAACATAAATCTATTTATAAAGCCCTTCTTGCCTAGAAAAGAGCCATTTTGATAAAAATATCTAGTTCCTCGACAATAATAGCAGCTCCCCGAATTTTATAAAAATCTGTAACTGGGAGGGGTGTCAGTCTTCTCGTTAGTAATTCACCATACTGAAACCATATTACTCTTTGCATAAGTATTTGAAATTTTCTTAAATATAGCCCACAATCCACATTTCTTTCCTTTCAAAAGTCATCAGCACCTGCCTACGTTCGAAATGCATAACCAAACGCGTGCACAATAAGCTATTTCGTCGTTAAACGATCTCTGTTTAGACTTTACCCACCTTTCTATTAACAAATTCAGCAAACAACCCTTATTGCACACCTAAAAATTGTACAGAAAGCCCACAAAACTCACAAATTACCCAACAACGCCATCTCGCACGCAATGTCGCATATACCTCCAGACCTACAAAGCACTTAGCGCCGCGTGTCAAAAACCGAGCCTGTGGCAAAAGAGGGAGAGAGTAGAAAGACGTGGATGGGCGTGTGGGCGACGACGAGCGCAATCTGTGCTCAACCTCGACTCGCTTGCAGTGCATTCCGCGGCGCGCGACTTTCTGATCTTTCGCCGACTGCCGGGGCTTTTATTCATCGAGGTCGCGCGCCGCGGTCTCATGCATTTACGTATTCATGGGATATTGCAATTTTTGGTAATAATTAATTATTCGCGGCTCGCGCGTAAATTTTCCCGCCGTCCCGACGTGACCTGGTATATGGAAAATTATGCGCACGGTGACGATAAAGATATGGAATATTACACTTCTGGATTTTAATTATTTTTTTTTCGAGCCTCTTTTGGGTGTTGCTGTATTTATGCGTTATTTATTCATGAGAGCGATGGTGATGCGTAACGGTGTTTGTGAATGCGAAAATTTTGTACTTTTGCATAATTGATAGTTTTTTCGTAAATTTTTTGTAAGCAAAGTTGTTTTCGAGGAAAGAAGTTTGGATTTTTTAAAGTATGGTTCTTGTACTCTTGTTTGAAACGTTAAAACGTAGTTTTATATCAAATTATAAGAACGTTCTTATACCACTTTACAATGTTCCAATAATGCTACTTTAAAGACACATTTAGAATCTTGTAAACATTTCGGGAGCCTCTTAAATAACTTCGCACTAACTTACCGAAGAAGCATTCTTTTACGCTGTAGGTACGTTACAAAATTTTTGAAAGCTTCAAATTACATTGAGCAAATACAATCGTAATAGTTACGATATATGTAAAATAAAAAAGTAAAAAGAAAGTCTTACCTAATGTAATGCGTAATAATTTTATTTGAAAAATTATTTATTAGGATTTAATTACAATACACTTTGATATGATTTTCTCAGGATATAAAGAACAAACTATAAAATTACTACTTCATCCACATAATTTCAATAATTTCACCAGAATAGAATCTCCAGCCATCTCCATAAAAAATGCATCAGCACCTACCTATCCTATCCAAATTATCAAATAAAAGAGCAAAAAAAGAGGAAAATCCTACAAGGAAGCCCGCCAAGGAAAAGTAGAATCCAATCGCCGGCTCACCGGGCCCAATCCGTTTCCAATCTGGGCAGGCACCCCCCCCCCCCCCCCCCACGCGCGCCCGTATAAACGTCCGGCGCAGATAACCAATAACCTTAATCCTAATGGAAACGCAAAGATTAATTAAGAATCTCATTCGGGCGCCGTTGCGGCGACACGCGCGAGTCTCGCGGGACTGCGCGATGCGCTCTGGCGAGAGAATTCGATCCGGCTGACGCGTGCGTGCCACTCTTTTTCTTTTCTTATTCAGATGCTCGTGGTGACACGTGGACGCTGGGTGCGCAGGACGGTCGAAGGATGAAAGGAAACCGGCCCAAGGGAGAGGGTATAAGTGAATCGCGATTTGTTCGGATGGGCTCTAGTCAGGAAGGGTTTGGTTGTAGTTATAGAGTTGGGAATTGGGTAATGGTTATACGTTTGCGAAGGTCGAGATCGCAATGATGATTGTTTATGGATTTTGGAATATGGATTTTGATGAGATTAACCCGTTAAGGCCGAGATTCTCAAAAAATTGAAAAAAGATCTTTGGGAAATCAGTTAGAAATGTGTTTCGGTCTTTAATTAGAGGATTTCTACAATCATTTTTTTTTTTTTCAATTTTTTCAGATTTCTCGAGTTTTATGCAGTAAAAATGATTGAAGCTCCAATTACAAGATCGGAAATAGTCCACTTTGATCTGATCCATATATTTATTTTGTATAATTTTAAGCTTCTTACGTAGAAATCTTAAGAAAACGAAACAATGTTGTGAGTCCTCCAGGACCCCTGCGTCTCTAACGGGTTAAGGCTGAGTTAGTTTTATAAACTACATTTGAAATATCATATAGAGTCAGTTTTTAACTTATTGCATAAAACAAATGTATTTTTTTATATTATCCCTGGTGGAATCAGGGATGCTTTCACTTTATACGTACAAAAAAGTAATTGATCAACTTAAAGTAAATTGGTAGACTATACTAATGCTTTTCAGTTAATGGCTTTGCAGTTTTATTAGTAGCGACTAATCAATTTGAAGCTATATTCAAAGAATCATTATGACACAATATAAAAATTAAAGTTGTATATTTAAAAGAAAAAATTATTCAAGTAATATTTATAATAATTGTATTGATTGTTAGAAATAAATTTGTTTCAATTTTTATATTTATTTTAAATTCTTATGTCCAAATTTAAACTGAAAATGACATTTAAAATAGATTTTGTTACAGAATAAGTTAACATCCTTTAACCCTCCTGCACACTCATTAAATTTTACGCGCTTCGATTTTTTGAGTGTAAATCTGCTATCATATGTTCTCCAAACTTTCGCAATCTCCTAAATTGAAGATGCACTATTTAGCTTTAGTTTAAACGGTAGATGGATGTGCGATGTAATGATTTAAATTTATAATCCAATATATGAAGCATTCAGAACCATTACGATTCAAGTCCATTTTCTAAATTTAATAAACGTCCATTATAATTTCGAAATATTTTATAAATTCCGTCATTATTTTTGTAATTTAATGTATGTAATAGTTAAATAGCGTATTTAAGTATTAATTGAATTGATAAGTTTTATTAAATTGTACTTTTTTATATCACTAATATTGAATGTTTGCAACAGTTTGTTATAGTTCTGCACGCTCCCTATAGGTATGTATACAAAAGTGACTTGTATTTTGGAAAGGATTAATGGATACATTATTTTTTTTATTTAACTATATATATATATATATATATATATATATATATATATTGTATGTGATCTTTCAATATATGTAATGAAAAGAATTTTCAATGTGGCTCCATGATGATTTTTTAAAATTTTTAGTCACAAACTATTTGTTTAAAAACACTTTTTTAATTTATTCTACACTATATATATAATATAAGCACATCTCCCATTTCACAAATCAAGAAAATAAAATTCTCTAACTATCATCCACCTCCAATTCGCAGTAATCTCCTATCATCAACACTGTACGCATAATTTTCGAAACGTTCCTAGCACGTAGAGAAATTACGTGAAAAAAGAGAGAAACATCTAAACAGAGAAGCAGCTTAACTGAGACCCGCGTCGAGGCGATAATGGGCCGCGTGGCGCTTAAACCGATCATCCCTACTCTACCCCTCCCCACATAATATACACTTGTTCATCGCAGAGATTTGCGCGCAAAGCAGACTCGGCAATATTGATTGAATTAATTATACATGCGCGCTGCTTTGATGATTGAGAGCGACTTGCACCCTTCGTCGTCTTTCGACGTTGACGTCACTTGCCAGACGGTTCTGATGCTGATTGCGGGATAATAATTATTCTCTGTGGATGAGTGTTGTGTTATTTTGAGACTATGCAAGGCGCAATGGCCTAAGACTTTTTCTTAGTAATTAAAAGTAATATTTTTAATGAAATATTTTCTGAATATCAATGAATATCAAAGCAACAATACATTAAGGTTTTATTATAAGATAGTAAAAATTATTTTTGTATGCTTTTGTTAAACTTTACTTGATTTTTTGTAATGATCAAATCTTAAAATCAATTTTGTACCTTCTTCTTGATAAGCTACAAAGTTTAAACTTTCGGCAGAGGTGCAAATTGATGAGAATATATTTAAGTAAATAATGCTATGTTTCGAATAATTTGGGCAGCGCTACCACCAGTTTTGGCAAAATCGTACTTTCTATTTAAAAACAAAAGTACTAATACAGATAATTTATCGAGCGTTTAAGTACTTTTCCTTAAATAGTACGAAAATTGTAAAAGGTATTTTATGCATTTTCCTTAAATATAAAAGTACTGAGAAAAAATACTTGTGTACTAACCTCAAGTACAAAACTACTTCAAATACTACTTTCATGTACAAAAATTCTTGTAAAAAAAAGTTAGAAGAGATACTATTTTCAATTACTTTTAAAACTTTTTTGTTTGTACATTTTCTGAATTTTCTGAAGAAATTTTGAATAATTGAATAAAATTACTTGAAAATTTTGGTACTGAAGTACTATATTCTCAAAAAAGTTATGTATATAACTGACTGCGGAACAAGTTGTACAACTGTCGAGAAGCATCCTAAATTTTACTATACCCTATACTCTGTTGATATAACGTTTCATCATAAGTGAGTGTTAGTGTGTTAGTGCGTGCGTGTGTGTATGTGTGTGTATGCCTATGCGAGTTTGTGTATTTGTGTGTCTGAATGTATGTGAGTCTATGTGTTTGTGTATGTGAATTTGTGCGCGTGCAAGTCTTAACCTCTCTAAATTTTTTGTAGTGAAATTTTCGCTCTAAATGTAGAGTTAACGACAGTTCCACTCCAAACGAGTGAATTTGTTCACTCCAGTCTAATAAGTGAATTTTACCACTCTAAATTAGAGAGTGACTATGGATTCACTCTAACTTTCACACTAAGTTGGAGTGAAATTTATATTATAAAACCTACAAATTAATCAAAGTTTCGGTTTACGACTTATTACTTTGAAAGCATTATCTGCACCAGGAATCCTCAATTAAATTTTTAAGAAATTTCATTATTAATTGTACACAAAAATGGGTTAAAAAATATACAACTATGTGGTTAATTAATTAATCTAGAGGTTATAGGTAGCTTTTATTTAAAATCTCTTAAAAATTTAACCAAATATAGTTTTTACAAATTCAAATGGAATATTGAACCACTTAAAAAAATAGAATTTATTACAGAAATCTCTATTACCGCCTTTTTTATTTTAAATAGTTATTCGTGATTTTACAAATTTTGTAAATAACAATGACTACTATGCCCTGCAAATTTGTATATTGTATTAACAATATTTGGTTTTGGCAGTTTCAAAAGATTCCGGTATTATTTCTAACTGGAAAATAGTTTTAAATATTTTCCGTGGTAAGCAATGCTAATGGGGCATTGCTTACCCATATCCTCTTAACATTTTTTGACCCATTTTTAATTAAGTTAATGATATCTCTTGAAATCAACTGAACATTTCTGGCAAAGGCATATAACGTCGTATTTTAAAAATATTTATTTTAAAGAGAAAAAGGTCTAAATTCAAAGATAGGTATGGTAGGAGACGGTCAGTATTTGACTTCCCCTTAAATTGCAAAAGTTTTATTAATTTTAAAAAATTTAGTATTTATAACACCTTAAACTTTTCTTAAAAATGCATAAATTGAGAAAATGTTGTAAAAAAAATATTAGACTCTTCGGTCAAATATTCAAGTTACCATAATAATACAACTGATTTTAGTATTAAATAAAAGTTTATCTACGAATTCGCATACATAGGAGAAATCAGTGCACACGAAGTCAGACGCAACAGTGGTCTAGCGCTAGAGTGGCAGCCTCAGAACTTAAGGGGAGGTCAGAGCCGATTACAGATTTCTGCATTGAATTTTACATTATTCTAATTTAATTGTTCATAAAAGTTAAAAACTTTAGTTGTCCCGTGTTCTCAATCGAGTAAGGAACGCCGGACAACTGAGATACGAGTAATAGAAAAAAATCAAAAATTCAATGAGAATACTGAAAAATACGAAATTGTCGGTAACTATGTAACATCATGTAAGCTCTGACCTCCCCGTAAGGGATCCAGGTTCAAATACAACCAACAATGTTTCTGAAGTTTTTAAAATTTATTTCTCAATTGCATTCTTCCCAGTAAACTGTATCCATTCATCAAAACATTTCTAAAATGTAAAACCACGAAGTAAGTAATTATTATAAGTGAATAATTATTTTTTCTTTACGCGTATTCCTTCACTCTGCATAGAGTGAAAAAGTCATTTTTACAAAAGAGTGAATTATTCACTCTTTCTAAAAGTGAAGATTCACTCCAAAATAAGTGACTGTGTTTTCATGAACACTTGGAGTGAGAAAGCACTCCAAAAGAGTGAAAATCCACCCCAAAAAATTTAGAGAGAATGAATTAATGAAATATTAAAAATAAAATAATAATGTTAAAATAATTAATATTAAATTATAAAAAAAGAATAAAAAAGCATTTTAACTCAATATCATGATTTACTAGTGCATGTAAGGTTACATAGCACATATTTTCAAATATTATAAAAGAAGTTATGATTGAAAAAGAAAATTATTTGTTTTCTTCATTACATCATAATTTTATTATAAAAGTATTTAAGAAAATACTTGCATAATTTTATTACGTAAAAAACTGAAATTACATTATATTAAATGCTAAACGAAAGATGTTAATTTTCATAATGACGTAAGATCGCGCTTGCAAAGCCAACTTGCCCCAAATAACGAGAAATTTTTTTTTCAAAAGTTCACGTGAATACGCTCTTTTCATTAGCAGCCGAGACCATTAGTGCAATAATAGATAACGAGTAAGATGCGTGTCATTGGCGCTGTAAAACGCCCGCTCGTGCGCGCTAAACTTTTTAATTGCTGCCTCGTACAAAGTTAACGTTTAAACCATTAAGACACCAGCCAGCCGCTCTCCTTTTATCTACCACCCGCAAGATTTGCTCACGTCTCCTCCACTCGCTATCTCGTCCCGAGATTTTCTTAGAAAAAAACGCCTCCCTCTCTCTCGAGAAAACCCGTGCGCTCTACACTTACAAGCTTAAAGAAGAAGAAGAAGAAGAAGAAGAAGAAGAAGAAACGCTACGTGTAGCATCTTACAAACGCTTAAAACGCTGCGCGAATCTTGCAAAAATCGTGCGAGACAAAAAATTGAAAGAGCCGCGCCTGAATCGACGGCGCGAGTCAAACGCCGCGCATTCGCGGATATACCGTGAAAAGAGAGAGCGCACGGGGGGCCGAGAGGGGGGGGGGGGATTATACGACGAGGAGGAAGGTGAACATCGAGTCGCGAACTCGGCCCACAAAGAGGCGCGCGCAGACGCGGCTCGTCCTCATTTGGCGCTGGTGTGTGCTGCAGCATACGCGGCGAGGCGGAGTGTAACATGAAAGGTGAGACTGCACAGTGTCACGGCTGAGTCGATGGATCGTGTAATGAGATGAACCCGAGGCTTCGAGCTTCGCGCTTCTTGCGCCTCTTTGCTGTTGCGGTGATGCTTTGCACCGGCGCGTAGGTGTATGAGTCTTCTTATCAAAAACTTGCGCTGTTTGCGAGGTTCTCTAGTCGCGTAATTGTGCGCGGATT